>APFE031596613.1:0-15114 GCA_000404065.3 Pinus taeda | reverse complement strand
TAACAGAAAACATATTAATCGAAACTCATAAGCAGAAAAAAATTCACGTGGTCTTTAAAAGATACGAAGCAAGAGGAGGGAGTTAGTGTATGTGAGGTGGACTGATAAGGGAGGTGAGACACACCAACATGATGTATGGAGGATGGACGTCGAGAGTCATAAGGGAATGGAACTTTAAATTAACAAAAATAGTAATATAATAAAACCGTATTGGAGTTCAGATATTGAGTAATATCAGAACATTTAAAATGTGTAAAAAAAAGTCAACACACCGATATGCCTGCCGATATTGGTATGTCAAAGATTTCAAATTTTAGAGGATTATCGGAACTTTTAAAATGTGATAAAAAAAGAAAAAACGTCGATATGCCAATATTCCGATATCGGTATATCGAATATTTTAAAGGAATAAAATCAGAAGTTTTAAATTTCGTAAAAATTAAATCAAGGCATTTATGTTTCGAATGATTTGTATCAAAATGGAGGAGGTGAGCAGAACCTGCGTCCACCTTCAATGGAACTAAGAATTCTACAAAATCAACTATAGCCACTTTCAATTTTTATATTTGGGTCTCGTAAGATCTTTTAAAATTAGGAATTGGAATAAATTATTGAGATCCTCAAAACACATTTTTTAACTATTCTACAATTTGGCTGGGCGATTTTGCAGGACTGTTGGTGAGAAAGAAGAAACTAGTAAAAATTAACTGTGTAACAAAATGAGACAAAACAAGTACTGATGGAAAGCTAGTGAAAAGTCGAACTCCATGGAGTAATAAAAATAGGAATCCAACAAAAATCAGAATTAGAAAAATTGTAGGACACTTAACCAAAAGAAAATAATAAAAGTTATTTAGCCAAAAATTTATGGAAAGGGTTCCCATTATTTTAAATAAATAAGTCAAAAATTGGGAGTGTCTAGTTGTCCCTACAATAGCATCATAAATAAAATATGTAATTTTTCTCTAAAGATAATTTGTTATATTTGTTATTATCATTATTAATGTTTATGCATTAATCAATCTTTAAACTATTCTTGTTAGGGGGTTAAATATGTATTAGTAGCCATATTTCTAACATTTGAAACTTTTAATTGGTAAAAAGTTGAGTTATTAAGAAGTGCTAGATAAATATCCATTTTGCTAACTTTTGTTTCTCTATGTATCTTCTAGTTTACTTAAACTTACATAGTGGTATTTCTTTAATGTTTTTTGAAATGGTAGATAAATACCCATTTTCCTAACTGTCATTTCTCTATGTATCTTCTAGTTTACTTGAACTTACATAGTGGTATTTCTTTGATGTTTTTTTAACCCTAGTTGTATATCCTCATCAAACGAAGACATTTTATCGAAGAATTATATGGTAATTATTATTTTGAGAAAAATGCTTGTACTAAGTTCAATATTAATGTTGACAAGTTAGTTTGACTTTTATTTGAGAAAATAAATTAATAATTTCCTTAATGTAATTTTAAATTCCTCTATTAAATATTTAAGCTATGAATCTTCCCATATATCTTCTTAATTTATATTCATATTGTTTAAAAACTTATTATTTTATAAAATATATACAAGTATTATTTCTTAGATGAATTTGTTAATACTTCCTTTTCTTAACTCATATTTAAAATGCATCATTGTAGTGTCATAGTACATGTTGTTGCTTAAGTATTTCATACCATCGAAAAATTTAAATTAATAAGAACTATAGAAACCAGTTAATGTGCACTAAAATAAAGTGAATAAATGTCAACCTAATCAAAACATAAAGTAACTACAAAATGGAAAATGTAAAGAAAATGTGTAATTCCTTTCATTATCAACATATTATTGACATTTGGAATTTAAAAAGTATTAATAATAATAATTTATTTCAAAACTAACATAAAGAAAATATTTTAGTAAATGTCTTAAACAAGAGCCACATGGTGGAATGTGACTTACTTCTATACACGAATTATGTGCATATAATTTTTAGTTTATTTAATTAAAATGTTATGTGTGAAGATGAATATGAATTTATAGCTAAAGTTTATGTCACACATAGAAGGGGACTTTAGGCCTAAATAATTCCTAAAAACAAAGATACAGTATGTCTATGTATTTTCAAACTGATTCCAAACTATTTGATTTTAATTTCTCATTTCAAAAATATAAAATTTAAATTTCGAAGTGGCCTTTCGAGAGAAGTTAGAAATCTGGAGTGAAGCCTTTACTGTGCAGAGCTAAAAATCCATGATGAAACCATTCTTAAATAATTAAAAAGGGTGTTTACTATTGTTATAGACGTTTTTGGGCACTACAACCCCAATAATAAATGTCCATAAACCAAGGGCTTCTAAGTCACTAAAAGTGTTGCTTCACACCCTAAAGGAATAAGGTCAGTTGATTACATCATCTCCCAAAAGTTCTCCACAGAAAACTGCTCAGAACTGGTCAAAACTAGACCATATAGACTCTCTAGTGCAGAGGGTGCGATGCATCTCACCTGCTCAGTGTAAAAAGTGCGATGCATACTGGAATGCCCTTCTGTAGGGTGCGATTGGTGAGAGTAGACAAATGGCAGAGACAGTTTGCAAGGTGGATCATCATGGAATCTTCCAGAAACTTCTCTTGTGACACTTGCCTCTCCGAATTCGCCTAGGGATGAGTAAGAGATCATCAATCTCCAAGTGGAATCAAGAACTAAGAAAGAGAGGACACTAATAAAAAACCCAGAAGTTGACTCACCCCCATACAATCATCTTTATATGGATCCCTCATCATAGAGATCCAGATGCTGGAATCTTGTATCTTGTAAGGAAGTGCTATTGGTTTCTTGGTGCAATATCATAGTGTTGGGTGGTCTAGGCTTTTCATGAGGCGAGGAAGGGCTTTCATACTGAGAGGGTGACGTTGGGTTAGAACAATTGGTTGTAATCCTTTTTGTTATTCTTGATATTAATAAAGCTATTCAAGTTTTCCTCCACATTCTTGTATGTTTGATGATACATGCATTTGTGTGGTCAATATATATCTAGTCCTGTATTGTTTATGACTGTAGATCTCTATTCTTCGATCCTATTATGCTGCTTTGATCCCACAGTTGCTCTTTGAAGCTCGGTAGGCGAAGGAGGAGCAGCAAAGACTTGTCAGAAGTGAGAGGAATCAAGTAAGGAGCCAAGCACAAGACTGAGGTTGGTGTCCTTCGTTCCCCTCTTATCTACTTCTCATAAAGGAAAGCAAAAGTAGTTTTAGTTTGTTTGTTTCTAAGATAGCTACCACTCTTAGTGGGACTAGCAACTCTGAGTGGACACTAGATTTCCCGATAACAAAATGGCGACTCCACTGGGGAGCGAATAGATTGTTTTCTTGTCTATATTTGTTTGTCTTATAAACTTATAGATGAAGCCTGAAGTCAAGCCAGCTAGCCTTCGAATTGCATTTGCTATGCAAGTGCAAAGTAGATCAATGTTGCTTCAGTCTATCTCTCTGTTTTGTTTATAAACTGAACAATCGATTTGAGAAAATTCTAATTGCCATAGTGGTGCCTCTAGTAACCTCATTAGATCAACCACTGTGATTTATATTTATTGAACATCACTTGCTCGGCCTAAATCCCTGAACTGAGCTGCAAACTGTGACTAAAGACCAAGTAAAAGTCTCACACTGGTACCATCGCACCCTCTCTTCAAGGAAGTTTGTATGCATCACACCTCCCATGTGCAGTAGGTGGGATGCATACTAGATTCCCTGTGTAACATGTGTGATGGTCAGAAAAGGTTAATTTTTCCTTTAGACTTTGGTTTTTCTTCACTCTCTTCAGCTCTATTCAGGAGTTCTGTTGTCTGTGATTAGTATACCTGTGTGGAAACCCCCTTCATTTCGATCATTCCACCTCCATTTTGTAAAGAAATATAACTATTTTTGTGTATTATGTGCCATTTTCAGTTCTCTTTTACAAAGAAGTAGCATAATCGAACTGTCGTTTCTTGATTTGGAAGTGTCGCAAGTGTTGTTTTTAGTCATAGAAGAGAATCCTATTGTTCTTTATGGTCGATTATTTTGTTACTCTTGTATTTGATTTGAATTAGTGGTTTTTTCAAGTGTTGAAAACAATTTTCAATTCAAAATCGCAAAGTGTCATCATTATCTTCCTTTCATTTTGAAGAGAAATTTGTTAGTATTGTCGCTTTGAAAAGATAATTTAGATTTGTACTCATCATTCTTTTTGTTGTTCACACATTAAGAAAGTGAAAAACAAATACATGCATGTCCATTTTCATTTAGACTTCTTGTTGGTTTGATTTAGGACAGTGCATCTAATGTGTGTTGTATGCTCTATGTTGAAAGAATCTCGTTTCTCTTTCCTTAGTAGCTACGAATTTCATTGCAAAAAGAAGATTAAATGATTGTTTATCATCTTAGATTTCATTTTAGATATTATATATCTACATCACATGGTGAGCCTGAAAGGAAAATTTCTTAAGCAAGATCAACCGTAAAATAAATTCAATGAACATAAAAAACTTTGGAACCTAACATACAACATTTAGAAGTCTAGGCTAGAGTTGTATTCTAGCGTCGTAAAGCCTGGTAACTATCGCTTTCATTGTTAGCTGGGTGATTCCTCCTCTTCGAGATGACAAGTGCTAGTACAGACTTCTGCTCCCACGTACCATTGAGTATATATTGGGAGACCACAATAGGCTATATCCTTTATCCCTAGGAAGCCGTGTCTGTCGCCCTATCGATCGCAATGTACTGAACACAACATTCAGGAAGACTGACTGCCATATTGTAAAAAGCATTCTGTGATTTTGCGATTGGTTTGGTAATCCTTCTGTCTAGATTTCCAGAGTAGTCTCTTTCATTCCTTTTCAAACTCCTTAAAGCAAAAGGTCCATCTGAGCACTTGTCACTTCAGGCTCATTAAAAATCGAAGGCGACTAGAGTCATGTTTTCTTTTTTCTCGACACTTAAAAATTGAAAAAACAAGTTGTGTCAATGCGTCTAAAATTCATTTAATTCAGAATCATTTTCCCCTATCATTTTGAGTTGATCGAGTAATCCGCAATCGTGGAAGAAAGTCAATCAAAACCCCGTCGTTCACGGAGGATTACGAGTCAACCGTCATTGACTCTGGAAACGAAACTATTTCAAACAAAGTGAACTCGTTTGACTAGATCGAAGTCCCCTAGGTTGGTTGGAGCAAGTACTCTGACATCCTCAAAGACTTCGGTTACTCTGAACATTTCTGGTATCCCTCCCTCTATGGAAGAAATTCCGCAGCCACAAAAGGACATTACCATTGATCCTAGTGTGACGGTAAACACATCTATTCGCGAACCGGCTCCATCTACAGCTGATTTGGAAGGTGTTACTCCCCTAACATCAGTCGCTACAAAACCTTTACCTTCTTCGGCACAAGAAATGTTTTACGGACCTAACGATCTACCTCTTCCACCTAGGTTGATTGCCATAGAAGAGATTGTGGAGGATCCTTTGTCTAACGCTCCATTGCAATTTGGAGCTAGGATCACCCTATATCCTTCTTCATCAGAGGTTAGTCTCCCACCATCTGAAGATCCAGAAGAATCGCTGAGGAATATTTTCTACAAACTAAATATGTCTGAATAACCATCGACATCTAGGACTTTGTCATCCAACACATCAGCGGCAGAACTTCCTACTACTACTCCGACAATGTTCGTCGGTGTGCCATCTATCCCAACTAGCTCTTAATCGCTGGATGGAATCCATCCAGGCGCTATTTCGACAGTATGGACTGTTCCCGTTTGTTCGTCTGGAACAATATTTGGAATCTCTTATGTTCAGTCTCAACAAATTGATCCTTCGCAATGTCAATTTTGGCGATCCGGTCCCCAAAGACAAATCATTCCTTTGAGCACTTGATTATCGCCGTATGGAGGGCAATACACCCTTTCATTATCTCCTCTGGGAGAACAACCATATGAGAGTTCAAAAAAAAAAATCACGGTATGCTGGAATTACATCTAGCAGATGGGTGCCAGTACTACCTCAACAACCAAGAGTTGTATACTTGATGCAACAAAGTTTACCTATGTCAAATATCCCCACTACGTCAGCTATTATGACGGTGTCGCAAGTACAAGCGTTGCTTGTTGTATGTCAACCTTAGGTTCCTTAGGTCATAAAACAACAACCTCTTGTCCCTACAATGCAACTGCAATCACCGACTAGTGGAATGACCCAGGTTCAAATGAGGACCATTACCCCTTATCTTGGTCAAACAGTCAGTACTGGGCAACAACTCATGACTTCACAACCATGGCTGGTACAATACCAACAACTGCAATTCCAACAAGCTTACTAAGGATCTGAGCAACAAGTCTTTGCAGGTAACGGGCAGCCATATCTTCAAAACGGTCAACATCAATCATATCATAATGGTCATGCCCATCAACCTTACCAAATTTACCACCATCAGATTCATTATGCTAGAATGCAAAGACTGACTCCTTAGGCGATCCCATCCTATCATGGGTATGCTTCACCGAACCTGAATCAACACTTGCCTTTCGTGGTGACTTTAGAGTTAGCAGATCTAAATCAACTAACGAACGATATAATTGCCTACACGCCTTGGTGGCCAATGATTCCGCATAAACTTCCATTAAATATTCCTATATTTAATGAAAATCTGAGTCAAGACCCGTCGAATCATGTGATGACTTTTCATCTGTGGTGTTCATCAAACACTCTCAATGATGATTCAATTAGGATTTTCCTTTTTCAACGAACATTAACTGGTCCAGCAGCAAAACATTATATTGAATTGCCTAGAGCTTCGTTTCATAACTTCAGTACCCTAGACACAACCTTTTAAACCCATTTTCAGTTACCCATAAGGTACAGAATAGGAATAGAGCTTCTTACAAATTTCAAAGAAATGACGACCACTCACATATCCAATCATATTCATGAGTGGTGACGTCATCGTAGAATGGTAAAAACACATGTTCCTGATCAACTGCTGGCTGAATGGTTTATTAAGTCATTTTACCTTCTATTATAGAAGATGTGGCAAAGGGAGGAGTTGTCACTGAAGAGTAAGTTATTGCTTGTGCACAATATCTAGACTTGATATATACACAATTTGGCATGCTCTACAATAAAATTCCTGATGCTCCTAGACTGGAATTTTCCATTTGTCCCCCTCCTAAATCAAACAAAGACTCTCATGCTAGTGATGGCGTGATAGGTACAACTAGCAAAAAAGCCATAAAGGCTACGTCAAAGAAGGCCCATATGGTTTCAGGTAAAAATACAAATGAGGAACTTCTCGCCTCAGAAGTAAATGACGTGTCGATTGACAAAGGCAAAGAAACCAAGCAACTAGGAGGCAAGAAGAGAAAGGAAGGGAAGAAGAAGAAACAAGAAGAGTCGTCTCCTAAAAAACCTTCTACAAACCCTTCTGGAGGTAGGAAACCAAATCATCCATGCTTTATATGTGACGAGGATCATTGGACATCAGATTGTCCATATAAACCTGACCTTAGAAAATTTGTAAAGAGTTCAAAAACCTCAGCAGTATTGACTGATCCGTTTCCAAATCCAGAAACAAATCTGGTTGCTAGTGACAATGCTTCCCTGTCCCAATTGCTAATGTTGTCTATTTCGAAGCAGCAAAATGATGCTTTGATATCGACAAGGAATAAATATTATGGGAATCCATAGATTTCGAACAACAAGTATAATGATCAACCTAGTAGTTCGAAAATGATTTTGCCTGAAGTTGTGCCACCGATCACTCCTAAACTAACGATAAAACCACCAAATGGAGTAGTACACAAATTGACATTTAATCCTTGTGCCAGAGCAGCACAACATTATAATATAGTGGAGGATCTAGCCCAATCGTTGTCCGCTATATTGACACATGAGGTACTGCAAAGCTGCCCCTCCCAAAAGCAGGATTTATTATCAACGATAGGTGGAATTGATGCAATGGATTCCAATCTTGTGTCCTTTAATCACAAAGGATATGACTCTCAATTACTAGCTCAACTAGCTTTCCTTATTCAAGTGAAAGCCCTCAACAAAACTATTCATCGAACAATTATTGATGAGGGGGAATCCACATGTATTATGTCAATGAGTTGTTGGAAAACCTTAGGGTCTCCACCCTTGTCGAGATCGTTGACAACATTAAAAGCATTTGATGGACGAACATACACCTCATATGGGATATTGAGTAACTTGCAAGTGGAACTAGGGGGCAAAATAATAGAAATTGATGTTGAAGTTATCGAAAGAAACCTGGATTACAACATCCTACTGGGAAGGCCCAGGATATGTGCCATGGCTGCTGTTGTCCCGACCTACTTTAGGAAGATTGCATTTCCTTTTTAATGAGGAATTATGATCATCGACCAAAAAATATTTCTCCCCAAAAGTTCACAAGTTACGAGAAGCATTCCCATGATCCATGCAAGCCCTTATTCGCTTCAAACTATCGAAGTGGGCCTATTAAAAGGCCCTACATTAATCGAAACTTTGTCCCTACCACCTCTAATCAATTTGGTGGAAGTGGCCAAGGTGGGAACTTGCAATATGATATCCTCTATTCAAAAGATGTTAGAAAATGATATTAACATGGATCATCTACAGGTATTGCCTCTAAGCACAATAGAAATATTATAAAAATCAATGTTTTCGACATGGGAGGCAAACCTGAATCAATGCTCATCAAGTGTTTGGATAGATAGGTCTAAGGAATATGGCATCCCTTCATATCCTTGGTTGCAAGTACATTGTATAGACAAAGGAATTGTTTAGTCAATGATAATTGATGGGGCACCATGGGAAGATTACTACCATCGTTCCCATCTTCCGTGTTATAAGGAAGATAACTCTAGTGACCTTGATCATACCTCAGTTTTTGATTTTCTATCAAATACTGTAAATAGAGTGGATTCCGAGCGAAATGTGTCCAATATTGAAGAGACTATCGCCATAAATATCTCGACCAAAACAGATATTGTAGAGAATATTCATGTCGGCAAATATTGTTCTTCTTCAGAACTGGAAACATATAACACTCTCTTTCACGAGTTTGGAGATGTCTTTGCTTGGTCATATGATGAAATTCCAGGCATTGACTCTAGCATCGTTGAACATGAAATTAGGATGTATCCAAATGTCAAACTGGTATGACAACGACTCCGACAGGTGCAACCCAAGAAAGTCGTTGCCATCAAGGCGGAAGTTGAGAAACTCCTCCATGCTAGTCTTGTTTACCCAGTTCCTCTAACCGATTGGGTATCGAATATTGTTCCTGCAATGAAAAGATAAGGAATGATTAGAGTGTGCGTTGATTATAGGGATGTAAATCAAGCTTGTCCAAACGACAACTACCTTACACCCTTCATTCACTAGATAATTGATGAAGGCGCCTGATGTGAAATATTTTTGTTTATGGATGGATTTTCCTAGTAAAAACCAATAAATATCCACCCACAGGACCAATATAAGACTGCATTTATTTGTTCGTGGGGCACATTCGCATATCACAAGCTACCCTTTGGTTTAAAGAACGCAGGGGCAACATTTCAGTGGGTAATGAATTATGCCTTCCATGACATCAAGAACATCATTCAACCATATCTTGACAATCTTCTAGCTCATTCGCGAAAGTGGACCAATCATCCACAACATTTAAGAGAAATATTTTTATGTTGTCGACACTACAAGACATGACTCAATCCACAAAAATGTGTGTTTTTTGTCAGTTATGGTCGTTTACTTGGCTTTGTGCTCTCAAAGGACGGGATTCATCTTGACACATGTAAGGTTCAGGAAATCATCGATTTGCCTCCACCTTCAAATTTGCTTCAGATTTAGAAACTCCAAGGGAAAGCAAAATTTCTGAGGAGGTTCATTCCAAATTATGCTGAACTTGCTAAAGGTTATACTTATCCCTTGGAAAAAGAAGTACCCTTCATCTGGGATTAGGTTGCCCAAGCTTCCTTTGATGCTTTAAAGGAGTCCCTAATAAAAGCATCATTAATGTATGCTCTTGATTATCAAGAAGACTTTAACCTATATCTGGCTAAAACATATACGACCATAGCAATGGTTTTAGTTCAAGAAGACAATGGAATTGAACATCCAATATGTTATTTAAGCCGAAATATAAATGATACAAAAATGAAGTACTCCTACGTTGAAAAGCTAGCTCTCATAGCTGTTCAAGTGATATAGATAGTTTGACACTATGTCCTCTTTAGAAAAACTAGCATTTTATCATATTGCAACCCCATGACTTATATATTGTCGCGACAGTTGTTAGGGGGAAAATATTCAAAATGGATAGCAATTTTACAAGAGTTTGATTTAGAATTCAAAAAATCTAAATCGAAGAAATCCCTAGTTTTCGTGGAATTACTAAGTGATCTCTCGTCGTTGTCCAACGATGCAACATCCAAAGAAGCAATTGTGGATGAATCTTTGTTTCTTATATATTCAAGCAATCCATGGTATGGAGATATAATAATCTATCTCCAAACCCAAACATATAGGTCTAATACCTCACGCTCGGAACAACGACAGATTCGATACCAAGCAAAAGATTACGTGATCGTCGGTGATACGCTTTACCATCATGGTGTCGATACAGTTCTGCGGAGGTGCCTCACCCATGAGGAGGTTGAAAAAGTCCTCAATGATTGTCATTCAGGTGCATGTGGGGGGCATAAATTTGGTTATGCTACAGTGAAAAAGAGTTCACGAGCACAATACTTCTGGCCAACAATGTTCAAAGATTGCATAACCGCAGTTAGAAGTTGCCATGCTTGTCAAATCTTCGATAGCAAAACCAGGAGGCCACCCGCACCTCTGCAACTAGTAGTTGTTGTTGGGCCATTCACCAAATGGGGCATAGATTTCATGACATGTAACCCCACCTTGTCCGAGGGGCATGGGTATATCATAGTTGCAGTAGACAATTTTACCAAATGGGCTGAGGTGATGACTACATTAAACAACAGCGGCGAAACGATTGCCCTCTTCCTTTTCAATCATGTAGTCTCCAAATTCGGTATTCCACAAGACATAGTCACAGATCATGGATCGAATTTTCGCAATCACATGATGGTTGAGTTGGATATCAAATTAGGATTGTACCACGATAGCTCTGCTCTGTATTATCCGCAAGTTAACAGACAAGTTGAGGCAATCAACAAGGTCCTGAAGTGCATACTCCAAAGGATGATTGGAGTCCATAAATGGAGTTGGCACCTGACCTTGTACTCAGCCTTGTGGGCATATAAGACATCGGTGAGGAATGCAACTGGGTTTACACATTTCCAACTAGTGTATGGCCTGGAAGCAATCCTACTAGTTCAGTGCGAAATCTCGTCGCTCAAACTCGCGGTCGACCTTCTCCCAGGAACTTCAGAAGAGGAGACTCATTTCTTAGAATTAATACAATTGGATGAAACCCATCGTGGTGCCGCCTTAGATAACGAAGCCCATAAGAAACGATTCAAGGCACAATTCGACAAAAATGTCAAACCCCGTGTCTTCTCAAAAGGTGACTTGGTCTTACTTTACGACCAGGAGTCCGATAAATTGGGAGCAGTTAAGTTTAAGTCTTTATGGATGGTCCCTATATTGTTAGGAATGTATTAGCAAAAGGGGCCTACGGGTTGGTGGATTATGATGGGATTCTATTGGCGCAACCTCACAATGGGTTGTACCTCAAGCGTTACTATGCTTAATTCAGCATAGTAATCCCTATGCTTTTGTTACATTTTTGTTTTCGCTAAGGGTAATTTTTTTGGATAGGTAATCCAATTTTTGCATTTTTTGAAGATGTCGAACCTATTGAAATCATTTGTTGGATATGCCGATGGAGCGAGTTGTAGTTCACGGAACCTATCTTTTGCGGCCCGGGCCATCTTCAATCCCAGCGGTGAGTTAGTGAGTTTTAGAGGAGTATGTATTAGTCGGTCAATGAACAATATCGCTGAATACAACGCGTTGATACAACTCCTCTCCGATGCCATCACACATGGCATATGCCGAATTGTCGTCAGGCTATACGCACAACTCGTCATTCTGCAACTCACTCGTATCTACTCTGTACGGAATATAGCCATCTATCGCATGTTCCTAAGGGTCAGGATTTTGGAAAGACAGTTCAATTTCATTCAATATCAACATATTTCCATAAATTTAAACACATTAACGGACTCATTGGTAGATTATGTGTTAAATAGGCATTTGCGACATTTATAAAAATAAGCATTTCATCAATATTTTCAACAGGATCATGTAACTTAACCAAAATAAAGCTCCAAAAATAAAAATAAAAAAAATATATATAACTATTTATGGTTTACACATAATGTTCTGCAACCAAGACAAAATTGGTCAGATGACCCAAAACTCAAAATGCAAGGGGGTACTCTAGTTTGATGATGTTGGTGATAACAAGTCACCGCCTATGCAATCATGTGTAAAAGCCTAGTCCATCGACTCAGCACACCAGTAGTATGTCGTTGCAACCTCAGAGGTAGCTCATCGGTCCTCATGTTTGGAATACCAAGAGTGAGACCCGCAACCTGATCCTACAATGTTGAAAGTGTCTCGGCCACATCAAGGTCGCAGAGGATAGCCCTCCCCACAACCTCTTCTGTTGGAACTGGTCGAATGTCTACATCAGCAGATGAGTTTTTTTAGTCTTGATCAAAGAAAGAATAAGAAAATTATGAAAAAAATAAACAGATATATGGTCAGAGAATTTACCTATAGCACCCCACTTCTCACCAATCGACAGCACCAAATCCGGGTCACCCCAGAAATCCATGCCAGCATATGGAAACTCGGCATAAACCATTTCCTGATGGTCAAACCACTTGAAGAAGGTATCAGAGAAAGAAATATGGGACTGGCCAGCGTGTCGGGCCATGACGTCAACCCATCTCTGCATCCGTGGCTGAGTCGAAGGAGGTAAACGAAGTGAAATGTACTATGGCTGCGTTAGTGGGATCCTTTCTAAGGCAAAAGCGGTCAAAATAGAACCATAGTCAAAATTCTTGGATCTTTCACTTTTTACCTTGGTCAGTTGTTCTTTCATCACGGAGAGTATTACGTCACACCAGTTGAACACCTTTGGTTCAAGGCATTCCAAGGCGTACTGCATATAAGACCTGTTAGCTATGTGAACAGCCACACTACCAGCAAGTCTAGCAAAACTGAACAGAATGGTCCTCAAGGGGCAGTCAGTGACATCTCGGATGTTGATTTTGCCATCCATACACTGCTGAGATCCTTCTCTGTAGTACCAGCAAATGTACTCTTTCACGGATTCGCCCCCATGGGTAGAACCTGATAATGAGAGAGGGGTGCCACACCTCGATAAACCGGTGAAAATGTAGATGTCCACGATAGTCAAGGGGATATATTTTCCCCTGATCTAGAACACTTGGTTGGTAGGATCCCAGGTGTTAAGGAAATATTGCCACAAGCTAATTTGTTGCCTCATGCTAGAGATGTGGAAAATCTTCAGCAGGCCACAGTTCCGCAGTGAAGTTGTCATTCCCGGATCATGTAAAGAAACCATGTCCTCCTCTTCATGCTCGCATTCTCACCATGTAACAACCATTTTTCTCCCATGAATCTCTAAAAAACAAACAAGAGAAGAGTCAAGATCCTAACTTGGCAAAAAATAGGCAAAAACTCCATGAGAAAATAATGTAAAAGTTTCCGTCCGTGTGCTGATCGCACCACAACAGTGTACTGGGAGCGATGCATACTAACTGGCCAGTGATCAGTCAACTATGCATCACACCTTTCGATATAGGAAGGGTGCGATGGGCCAGGGCGAATTGTTCAAACCCCAGGGGCTCAGAAAAGCAAGGAAACATGCTCAGAATTCAAAAAGGAAAGAATGCAACTGAAGAGCTCAGGTTTAGCTCTTACCTAGTCCAGATGGCACCGAGAATCATTCGCAGAATCTCCTGGAATCAGCTAGTGAAAATTAGGGGGGAAAAGAACCTCCAGAGCTCCAACAAACTAAGTTCAAATGAAATGGTAAAATGAGAGGTAAAAGTCACTTTTAAATTACTATTCATGTAATTCAAGTAAGATATTAGTGTTTTAACTCATTTTTTCAAGCATGTGATTTTGTTTCTAATCAGTTTGATGAAGCAATTGAGCAGATAGTATGAAAATTGAAATAACAAAGTGCTAACAGTGAATCAAATAACCAATGACCATTATCACAAGCAGTTTTTATGCAAATTTCAAGATCGTTAAAAATTAAACCTAAGCAATGAGCAAATGTTTCCCCCAGAGTTGAAGCTCATTAAAAAATGATCCAATTTCTGGTAAATAACCATTGTGAATGCATTATCATCATCTTTTGAGCCTTGGTCGTGTTCGCATCATCACCTCCACTCTGTTTGGTTGATCATACACCTCCATTTGATTGTTTACCCTTTTTGAGGAACATCTGCAATGAGTGATTCTGTTAGCTATCCTTCTGACATTATCGTGATTGGAAAATTCCAAACCTTACCTCGAACCAGCTGCTACCAGAAATTATCACTCGTTCCTCAAAAAACGAGTCTCCTTTAATCTCTTTTCACCTGACTCGTGAAATATGAAAAGATTGCCAAGAAATTTGCCTCTCCAGCTCATTAAATCTACCAGAAGTGCTCTACCTCCTCTACATTTTAGTCTTTTTGGACCTGAGGGATTATTACACAAAAAGATTGAGCACTTTTCTTTTTCAGCTTGTTAAAACTATCCAAAATTCATCCCTTTCGTATTATTTTATACTTTTTTCAGACTTAAGGGATTATGTGATGAAAAAGGATCATCGAAGTTTCCGTTCCGTCCATTTTTAGACTCTCTAAAATTGAAAAAGGACCGAGTTATCATTGTCGTTAAACTCGTTAAAATTAGTAGCGACAAACTTGTCATATAGACAAGAACAAGTTTCACTGTCACTAGGCTCGTTAAAACATAGTGACGGGTTCGCCCGAAGGGTGAATTATAGAAAAAGCATATGTTATCCTCCTCAAGCTTGATAAAAATAAAGAGGTACTGGTCATCAATGACTGGGGAAAAATTGGGAAGA
>APFE031596601.1:76769-117065 GCA_000404065.3 Pinus taeda | reverse complement strand
TCAAACACTTCACTTTTGTTTTTAAGAAAATAGACCCAAGTCTTTCTTATAAAATCATCAATAAAAGTTAGGAAATATTGGCTGCCAGCTAATGATGGAGCTTGCATCGGTCCACATACATCTGAGTGGACAATCTCTAAGGGTGCTTTTGCCCTTATGCATTTCCCTGATGGAAAGCTTTCTCTGTGTTGTTTTCCCAATATGCAACCTTCACAAAGGCTGTCCGGTTTCTCTATCAATGGTAATCCTTTCACCATTCCTTTTCTGCTTAACAAGTTTAGACCTCCAAAATTGAGATGTCCAAATCTCAAGTGCCACAACCAATTTTCATCCTTTGGCATGCTTTGGAAGGCCTCTTGGGTAACTGCTGCAATTTCATTTTTGTTTTTCAAATCTGCCCTGATCCTGAGAGGGAACATCCTGTTCCTTGTCATCTTCACTTCAGCAATGCATTGTTTGTTGGGTGCTATATCCATGATGGTACACACATCATTCACAAAGAAAACATTGTAACCCTTTTGAACAAGCTGTCCAATACTCAAGAGGTTACATCTCATTCCGGGGACATAATAGACATCTGCTATGGTTTTCCTTTCTCCTTGCTTTGTAAATATTTTTACCTCCCCTTTTCCCATAACAGAAACTTTGCTATCAGTTCCTAGTGTGACTTCTGATTTCATATTTTTATCTAGGGCAGAAAAAAGAGCTATATTTCCTGTCATATGGTTGCTGCAACCTGAGTCTAAAAACCATATGTCTTCACTGTTTGTTTTAGCCATGTTACAAGCTAACAAAACATTAGTTTGGCTGATGTTCTCTCTAGTAACATTTGCATTTTGTCTATTACTCATATCATGCTGCTTCTTCCTACATTCACTGGCATAATGCCCATATTTTTTACAATAATAGCATTGGACATTGGATTTTTCATACCTTTGTCCTTGAGCATGATGTTGTCCGCCTTGTTGGTTGCTGCCTTGGCCTTGGTTCTGATTTGGATTGCTGCCTCTTCCTTGAGCATTTGCTGGACTGTTCCTTCCACCTCTGTTCTGGCTTCTGCCTCTTCCTCTCTTGTTTCCTCTGCCTTGACCTCTTCCTCTCCCAAAGGACATCTGGGTCTTAAAGGCTTGCTCTAGAGATGAGTTTTCATTCCTACTCAATCTCTGCTCATGTGTTATCAGTGATGCATGTAGCTCATCAACTGAAAAGTTTGAAAGATCCTTTGTCTTTTCAATGGTGGTGACTATAACATCAAACTTTGAGGGTAAGACCCTCAATATTTTCTCCACAATTCTCCTTTCTTCAATGGTTTCTCCATGAGTCCTCATCTGTGTGATCAGACCAATTACATGTATGAAGAATGAGTCAATGTTTTCTGACTCCTTCATGTTTAGATTCTCAAAATCTCTCCACAGCAACTGTAGTTTTGTTGTCTTCGCTTTCTCCATCTTGAGGGTTTGCCATGCTTCTTTGGATGTCTTAGCTACTGCTATCCTTGGAAACACACTCTCGTCCACTGCTTGATACAAAAACACAAAGGCTTTTGAGTCCTTCTTCCTATTGGTCTTTAATAGATCTTTCTCTCCCTGAGTTAATCTATTAAACTCATTTTCATCTGCTGGTTCTTCATAACCATCTTGAACTAATTCCCATAAATCTTGACAGGCAAACAGGGCTTTCATAGTTATTGCTCAATAGTCATAGTTCTTCCCATTGAACTGTGGGAGCTGGGTGTTAAACATACCCATACCAGTGCTTGTGCTCGCCATTCCTTGCTTCCTTAGTTATGCTTTAATTTCTTGACTGTATATTTTAAAACAACTGACTGCTGCAACCAAAAGACTCTTCCCTTCAGCTTCTTTGTCACCTTCAAAGAGCCTAAGCCTGCTCTGATACCACTGTTGGGGATTTTTCTGGCAAAATCCCAAAAACACAAAAAATAAAACACACAGAGGCAATGCTCTGTTTTCTTTACTCCAGGATCTTTGTGCACAGGGAAACCTTTAAAAAAAAATTACTGAGAACAAAGTATTGCAACACCAAAAGATTTTCTATTCATTAAAACAAAATTACTGCTACATATTCATCCTCTTTACTAAGAGGGATTCACCCAAAACATTTTAACAAAATTACTCTGTCTCCTTTGAGATTTTACACCACTCTGTGTAAATATTTCATTCACATTCACTGCTGTGTGAAAATAAAGATTACAAGGATTTACTGTTTTACCTTTTCACTGCTGTGTGAAACAATTCATGGTTTTGATACAGACCTCCTGGTTTTCTTGTTTTCTTCACTCACATATTTGCCTTCGCTCCTGCACTGCTGTGCGTTTTTACATTTCTTACACTTGCTAAAAAAGAAATGGTCAACTAACATATGTTTTTACTTGTTCTATTAAAAACAAACTTACGGCCGTAAAAGTTAAAAACAATAAAATTAAAACTATATGACATAGCCCATGCCATAATTTAATTTATGCCCATACTTGCCGTAATCAAAAATTTAATAATCCACCTACGCGTTATGACAAAACTTTAATAAAGGTATGGTCAAAGTTCAACTTGACTTTACTCCAGGCAATTTGATTTGATGCGAGCACGTATGCAGCTTCATGATGCACGTCAACCGTTGATTTCCCCTCCTCGAATGGCTGAGGTGAATATCGGAAGGTCTTTTTCACCGAACTTTACTCCACACAATATTTAATGTTGGCCGTATGCAGCTTGGAGCAATCAATGGCGGAGAATGGAGGAGCACATCGGACGAAGGAGATGAATATCGGAAGGCCCCTTTTGGTCAACATTTACCTTCCGATAAATGTCAGAGGCTGATGTCACGCCTCATCCACTCGTCAGCTCCAAGTTGTATCGGCGCTCTTGTGTACGGAAACTACCAGTGCGATACACTTACCAGCTGGTTTGTGGTTTTTACTGTTGTGGTTCCAGGGTTGGGTACGGCTGTGCGGTTCAACTGTTCGTGCAGTTGAAATTACATTTTCAACAATTGTATTGGCAAATAACTTCCCTTAAATACTGATAATCGTAAACACAATCAACTAAATTGGCCACCTCGCGCTTCCTCTCTTTCTCAAAAATAGAGTAAATTCTCTCTTTCTCTCAAAGTTGAACCTACCGAGAGCCCCAAAGAGATGGAATTTACATGGATGTATGGTGCATACAAATACAATATATATAGAGCCAGTTCATTGTTAGAATATGATAAATGAAGAATTTTATGGGTCAAATTATTATTAATACAAAAAAAACATTATTAACTCTAATATTAATATTAATAAAAAATGGTACATGGTATTGACCCATCGTATTGAGAGCCAATGTTATTGGCCCATGTAAATAAATAAAGATATAAATAAAGTAGAGGTATTGTAAATAAATAATTTTTATTTTTATTTTTATATTTCATCCATAAACCTCTTTATAAAATGAAGTTTTATTTAAGTCAAGCTTATGGACCAAATTGTTGAAATATTAATTTCCAACTGCCCGCATTAACTCTGGAAAACCACTTCACTAAACCACTTCAGAAAACGACATTATTTTGCACCGCTTTTGGTAAAAAGTTGTTTTTGTCAGAGGGCCTCCGAACACCCTGACTAGCTGCCACGCGTCCAGTGTACGGACACAAAACCACCCACTCCTCAGAAGCTAAAGTTCGATTGTTTTGTGAGAGGTTGATGTGCTAATTGAGTCCGATCAGGTCAACGGACAATCATCTTCAACAACCTGCCAGAAAGTTAATTTTACTTTTACCTCACGTTTTATTTAATTTATTAAATGAATGTGTCATTGTCTTAGGTAAAGTCTTTAATGTTTACATACGACATGTATTTTTTTTGGTTAACCTATATAGTATTGGTTGTATGTGTGTTGACTTTGTATTAGCATTGCACACGAGAGAAGAAGGTTCGCAGAGGCGAAAGAACAGGGAAAAACACAACAGTGTAAAAATGAAAAAGACCCCCCACAATGAATGAAATTTTTTGGATTCCTTCTTACAGGTGCATGTATTGGTTTGTTGAAACGAATAGGATGCCAATGTATTTTTTTTATTTTGAATATGAAAGGTGAAATCCCGAGCATTTCTAATGTAACGAAAAATTTCACACAGTGGTGAATGTGAATTTTTTATTTTTATTTTACAGCAGTAAACTTATGTAAGAAATGTTTACAGCATATGTAAGAATTTCATTTTACAGTGGTAAATGAGTAAATGTAAAAGGTCTTTTATAACAGTAAACGTGAATGTAGATTTTACACATCAGTGTAAAAATCATTTGTAATAGAGGAAGAGTAATTTTGTTTTTGGTGAATCCCTCACAGTAAGAGGAAGAAATATGTATCAGAGTTTTTATTAATGAATATAAAGGTTTTATTGGTGTGAAAAACCTTTGTCCTCTAAATTTTATTTGCTTCCCTGTGCAAAAGATCCGGAGGAGAAAAACAGAGCATTGCTCTTATTCAGTCAATTTTTTGTTTTTGGGATTTTACCATAAAAATCCCCAATAGTATTCAGTCAATTTTTTGTTTTTGGGATTTTACCATAAAAATCCCCAATAGTGGTATCAGAGCAGGCTTAGGCTCTTTGAAGGTGACAAAGAAGCTGAAGGGAGGAGTCTTTTGTTGCAGCAGTAGATCTTCTCCAGCAGAGTGAAGGCTCAGTCAAGAAAATACTCAGGTATTTCACAAAGTTTTTTATGTGTTGCTGAAGAAGTAGTCAGTTGTTTTAAAATAGACAGTCAAGAAATTGAAGCATAACTAAGGATGCAAGGAATGGCCAACACAAGCACTAGTATGGGTATGTTTAACACCCAGCTCCCACAGTTTACTCGGAAAAACTATGACTATTGGGCAATAACCATGAAAGCTCTGTTTGCCTCACAAGATTTATGGGAATTGGTTCAAGATGGCTTTGAAGAACCAGCAGATGAAAATGAGTTTAATAGATTAACTCCAGTGAGAAGGATCTGCTGAAGAGAAATAGGAAGAAGGACTCAAAAGCCCTTGTATTTTTGTATCAAGCAGTGGACCAGAGTGTGTTTCCAAGGATAGCAGCAGCTAAGACATCCAAAGAAGCATGGCAAACTCTCAAGACAACCTATCAAGGCATGGAGAAAGTGAAGACAGCAAAACTACAGTTGCTGAGGAGAGATTTTGAGAATCTGAACATGAAGGAGTCAAACAACATTGACTCATTCTTCACACATGTAATTGGTCTAATCACACATATGAGGACTCATGGAGAAATCATTGAAGAAAGGAGGATTGTGGAGAAAATATTGAGGGTCTTACCCTCAAAGTTTGATGCTATAGTCACCACCATAGAAGAGACAAAGGATCTCTCAAACTTTTCAGTTGATGAATTCCATGCATCACTGATAACACATGAGCAGAGGTTGAGTAGAAATGAAAACTCATCTCTAGAGCAAGCCTTCAAGACCCAGATGTCCTTTGGAAGAGGAAGAGGTCAAGGCAGAGGAAACAAGAGAGGAAGAGGCAGAAGCCAAAACAGAGGTGGAAGGAACAACCCAACAAATGCTCAAGGAAGAGGCAGCAATCCGAATCAGAATCAAGGCCAAGGCAACAACCAACAAAGAGGAAAACATCATGCTCAAGGACAAAGGTATGAAAAATCCAATGTCCAATGTTATTACTGCAAAAAATATGGGCATTATGCCAATGAATGTAGGAAGAAACAACATGATATGTGTAATAGTTCTAGTGCAAATATCACTAGAGAAAATACCAACCAAAATAATGTGTTGTTAGCTTGTAACATGGCTGAAACTAATAGTGAAGACATATGGTTTTTAGACTCAGGTTGCAGCAACCATATGACAGGAAACATAGCCCTGTTTTCTGATTTAGATCAAAATTTGAAATCAGAAGTCACACTTGGGACTGATAGCAATATTTCTATTATTGGAAAAGGAGAAGTCAAAATATTTACAAAGAAGGGTGAAAAGAAAACCATAGCAGATGTTTACTATGTCCCTGGAATGAGGTGTAACCTCTTGAGTATTGGACAACTTGTCCATAAGGGTTACAATGTTTTGTTTAAGAATGATGTATGCACCATCATGGATATAGCACCGAGCAAAAGATGTATTGCTGAAGTGAAGATGACAAGGAATAGGATGTTCCCTCTTAGAATAAGAGCAGATCTGAAAAACAAGGAAGTAATTGCAGCTGTTACCCAAGAGGATTTCCAAAGTGTGCCAAAGGATGAAAATTGGTTGTGGCACTTGAGATTTGGACATCTCAACTTTGGAGGTCTTAATTTGTTGAGCAGAAAATGGATGGTAAGAGGATTACCATTGATAGAGAAACTTGACAACCTTTGTGAAGGTTGCATCTTGGGGAAACAACATAGAGAAAGTTTTCCATGAGGGAAAAGCATAAGGGCAAAGGCACCCTTAGAGATTGTCCACTCAGATGTATGCGGACCAATGAAAACTTCATCACTAGCAGGCAGCCAATATTTTCTAACATTCATTGATGATTTCACCAGAAAAACTTGGGTATATTTCCTTAAAAACAAAAGTGAAGTGTTTGAAAATTTCCGAAATTTCAAAGCACTTGTAGAGAACCAAAGCGGGTTGCATATCAAAGTTTTGAGAACTGACAGAGGAGATGAGTATATCTCCAAGGAATTCCTACGGTTTTGTAGAGAAAATGGAATTTATAAGCAATTCACAGCTAGGTACACCCCACAGCAAAATGGAGTTGCTGAAAGCAAGAATAGGACAATCATGGATATGGCAAGGAGCATGTTGAAGGGAAAGCATTTGCCAAATGATTATTGGGCTGAAGCTATAAATTGTGCAGCGTATATTTTGAACAGGTGTCCTACAAAAGCAATGATGAATAGAGTGCCGAAAGAAGCATGGAGTGGGAGAAAGCAAGGAGTCACCCACATGAAAGTTTTTGGATGTGTGGCTTATGCACACATTCCACATCAGCTAAGGAGGAAGTTAGAAAGCAAAGGGGAGAAATGTCTTTTCATGGGATACAGTGAAGAATCCAAAGCTTACAGGTTGTATATCCTATCTACCAAGAAATTTTTTGTCAGCAGAGATGTTCAATTTATTGAGGAGGAAGCTTGGGATGGAAGCATAGAGAAAACAGTGAATGTTAAAAAGTGTTTGTCTCATGATAAAGATGATGAGGAGATGGTTGAAATACATCCCCAAATAGCGGTGCCAACACAAGGACAGCAAAGAACACCCTTGAGGAGAAATGAAAGTACTTCTCCAAGCACACCACAAAGTGGAAATTCAAGTGCATCTTCAAGCACTTGCACACCGAGTGAAAGAGGTAAAAAGTTTAGAAACTTAAGTGACATTTATGATGAAGGAATGAATTCCTTGTTTGCTTTGTATTGTCATGTTGATGACCCTATTCATTTCAAAGATGAAATTAAAGATAAGAAATGGATAGAAGTTATGGATGAGGAGATCAATGCCATAGAGAGAAACAAGACATGGGAGTTGGTTAAGTTACCGAAAGGTAAAGAAGTCATTGAAGTCAAATGGATCTATAAGACCAAATGCAATGCTGAAGGCAAAATTGAAAGACACAAGGCAATGCTGGTTGTCAAAAGGTACAAGCAGCAGTATGGGAGAGATTATGAGGAAACTTTCGCACCGGTTGCAAGAATGGAAACCGTGAGAGCAGTGATGTCCATAGCAGCACAAAACAAGTGGAAAGTTTACCAAATGGATGTGAAGTCAACATTTCTGAATGGAGTATTAATGGAAGAGGTTTATATTGAACAACCTCTAAGCTATGAGAAGAAAGGTGAAGAGCATAAAGTGTGCAGATTGAAGAAAGCTCTTTATGGACTAAAGCAAGCACCAAGAGCATGGTACAGTAGGATAGACCCCTATCTACTAGAGAATGGATTTGACAAATGTGAGGGAGAACCCACAATATACATCAACGAAAAAGATGGTAAATTGCTAATTGTTGTGTTATATGTTGATGATGTGATTTTTACAGGTAATGATGACTACCTCATTGAAAATTTCAAAACAATCATGAAAGAGGAATTTGAAATGACTGACATGGGTTTGCTGAGATACTTCTTAGGAATAGAAGTAGATCAAAATGAAAATGGAATTTTTATCTCACAGGCAAGATATGTAAATGAAGTGTTGGGCAGATTTAATATGCAAGAGTTCGAAGCAGCAATCACTCCCACAGTAATGGGATTAAAACTCAGCAAAGAGGACAGCAGCAAGGAATTTGATCCTAGCTTATACAAGAGCATAGTTGGCAGCCTTATGTATTTAACTGCAACTAGACCTGACATAATGTTTGATGTTAGTTTAATTTCCAGATTCATTGAGAGACCAAAGGAAGCACATTGGCAGGCAGCAAAAAGAATTCTGAGGTATGTTAAAGGTACTAAAAGTTTTGGCATCTTATATAATGTCTCAGAGCATTCAGATTTAGTTGGCTACATTGATAATGATTGGGCTGGAAGTGTAGATGATCGGAAAAGCACTTCCAATTATGTTTTTCACATGGGTTCAGGAGCCATTTCATGGGCTTCTAAGAAGCAGTTCATTGTAGCATTGTCTACAGCAGAGGCTGAATATGTGGCAGCTACAGCAGCAGCATGTCAAGCAGTTTGGATGAGAAGGATGTTGAGGAGCTTAGGCCAAGAGCAGGCAAAAACAACAGTGATTTTTTGTGACAATAGCTCAGCTATTGCATTATCAAAGAATTCAGTGTTTCATAAGAGAATGAAACACATTGACACAAGATTTCATTACATCAGAGAATTGGTGAGCAATGGAGAAATTGCCTTAGAACATTGCAGGACTCAGGAACAGGTTGCATACATTTTGACAAAGCCACTGGATCAGAAAAGCTTTGAGTTTTTGAGAAAATGTTTGGGTATGACTGAATGCCCAGCGGTTGAAATTAAAGGGGAGTGTTGAAATATTAATTTCCAACTGCCCGCATTAACTCCAGAAAACCACTTCAGAAAACCACAAATTATTTCACACCGCTTTTGGTAAATAGTTGTTTTTGTCAGGGCCTCCGAACACCTTGACTCGCTGCCAGGCGTCCAGTGTACGAACTCAAAACCACCCACTCCCCGGAAGCTAAAGTTCATTTGGTTTGTGTGAGCTTGGTGTGCGAATTGCGTCCGATCAAGTCAACGGACAAGGATCTTCAACAACCTGCCAGAAAGACCGCACATTTCATTTAATACATTTAATGAATGTGTCATTGTCTTAGGTAAAAACTTTATGTTTTCATACGGCATGTATGGGCGCGAATTAAAGAGTGGTATGGGCAAGTCAACACCATTTTTTTTAATGCTTTTGGTATATGTTTTGTTAATGTGTTGACTTTTTATTAGTATTGCACACGGGTGGAGATGTAATTTTTTTGGTTCGCGGCAGCAAATAAAAAACAAGGGAAGTAGAGAGAAAAAACTAATCCATAGCAGTGGGGAACCAGCGCAGGGTTGCGAAATCAGAGTGCTGATCAATTTTCAAATGAAGACATTTTGAAATACGCAGCAACGTGAGAAATTAATTTTGTAATGGCTTGTGTGCTGGAGATTTTGAAATATGCAAGGAACGCATAATGAATTTTTTTTTTTGGGTATTACAACAGCATATGAAAAATTGCTTTTTACATCAGTAAATCAATGTAAGAATTTTTATTTCTACAACAGTAAATGTAAAAGCTCTTTTACAACAGTAAATGTGAATGAAGATTTTACACAGCAGTGTAAAAATCATTTGTGACAGAGGCAGAGTAAATTTGTTTTTAGTAAAAGTTTTTAGTGAATCCCTCTGAGAGAGAGGAAGAGATATGTACTCTTTTTATTAATGAATATAAAGGTTTTATTGGTGTGAAAAAAATCTCTGTTCTCAGAAATAGTATTTGCTTCCCTGTGCAAAAGATACCGAGGAGAAAAACAGAGCATTGCTCTGTATTCAGTAAATTGTTTGTTTTTGGGATTTTACCAGAAAAATCCTCAACAGTAGGGAAGATGACCGCTTGTTCTGCTGGTCGTGCGTGGTGCTAGGGAGTGTGGGGAAAATGACCATTGTTCTGATCTGAACATGGCATTTAAAAAGACTGAATGCATACCCGTGTATGGTGGTAGGAAAAATGACCACTTGTTTCGCTGGTCGTGCATGGTGCTATGAGTGCTGGGAAAATGACCACTTGATATGATCAGAATATGGCATTCAAAAAAAGTGAATGCATACCTACAAGGGCTCCAGAGGGGGTCATAAATTTAGGTTCCGTGGCCTCATCAATAAACTATAAAATCTATTGCAACATCCTTGTCAAGAAACTATTAAATTTGTTGCAATATCCTCGTCAGCGCGAGATCTTCTAATGTAAACTTGCTTGCAAGTATTGACACCAGCTCTCGGTGGGGGAGGTGGTGAGGGCTTCCATACCTAGGCTGCCATAATTGGTATCGATGTCACCACACTTTTTAAGCTTGCAAGTACCGCTGCCCTGCAGTACAATGCCACCTTCACAGACTTGAAACTTCTGAACTGAATATTCGTCCATTGCAATAGCTCTGGTAGCCCTTCTATGCGATTCTTGATAGAATAGATGTGGGGGTGGTCATAGATTTTGGGCCATCAATACCTCTTTATTTGGGTGTATTTGTCGATGTGCATATCTGATCTACATTGGATCATTATAGATCGTTATATTATAGTGTTTGTGGTCTATCTCGATGCTTTCAAAGTTGAAAGACTGGAAGAATCAACTCAACCAACCATTTTTACTAGCTGGTCCCAATTTGGTAAAACAAGGTCTGAAATCTTCCAAGAGCCTTTTGAGACATCAAACAATGTTTTTTGGCAGTGAATCTTTTCTATTTTAGCGCAACACATTTTCATATTATTGCAACTCTCGTTAAGAGTTGAGGTGGTCAAACCTAACCACTAGTATGCTATTAGGTTGTGTTATAATTGGGCCACTAGGAAGAAAAGGGATTTCATTCTTTCAAGTGCATTTGTTCCATAGTTGAGCAAAAATAGCCGAGAAAGATAGGCGATAGAGAACACAAAGAGGATTTGTGCACTGTAGCAACAGACGGACAACCATATTTCCATTTAGAGAAAGAGAGCAGAGCAACCTCACCTTCCAGTTGGGTTTTTCTCCCAAAGGGTTTCCTAGAAAATACCTTGTGATATATGTGTGTGAGAGTTTTTATTTTGTCGTTCTATATTTTCTGGGTAATTTTCATTCTCATGCATGCGCTATTAACAGTGAATCTATATATCCAAAAATCTAATAAAATTGTAATAGTGTAGAATTTCATATTTTTAATATCATATTATAAGATTTTTTGTGACAAACTTTCAAATAGAATATCCACAACGGTTGACCAATAAATATATATCGCTAGTACACTTTAAAAAATGTCACAATAAAAATAATGAAATAATGAGGTTACAATAGGCATCCTCTGTGTGACAAGAAATGGCCAGGATGATCACCCATGACTGTTTTTGTTGGGAATATGTTCACCTGACTGGCTACTTGGTTCCGGTGAAGGTGGTTTCATGTAGGCAGCCCAACCCTGCTTTCAAGCCTTCCTTTCCAACTTTTCTTTATTTTCTTTTGCCTTTCTTTACTTCCCTTGTCTAGATTTCGTGTGGATTTCTTGGTTGTACTTAATTGTACAACTAATCATGCAGTGAAGCCTCCATCCATAAGAAGACTAAGAAGACTACACCCAGAAGCGTTAATGACGAGCCTTTCCTCGATGTCTGAGCCACGTGAGACGCGGCAATAGTTAATGACAAGCCTTTCCTTGATGTTCGAGCCATGTGAGACGCGGCAGGAAAAGTGAAGGCAAGAGCTAACCAGCCTGCCATAGGGCATTAAATGACTGGTTAGCTGCATGCCCTTTAACTTTATAACACACCTGTGCGCATAACGATATAAATGAAAAATAATGGGGTGTGTTATAAAGTTAAAGGGTATGCAGCTAACCACTCATTTAATGCCCTATGGCAGGCTGGTTAGCTCTTGCCAAAAGTGAATGGTGACTCATAAACTCCCGGTAAAAGCTATATGCACTCAAATTGAACCGAGAAGTGACTCAGAAACTCTGGGTAAAAGCTATATGCATTCAAATTCTCCTCAATGGTGACTCAGAAACTCCGGGTAAAAGCTATATGCACTCAAATTGAAGCAAGAGGTGATTCAGAAACTCTGGGTAAAAGCTATAGCAGTTTTCTATAATGGGATTTTTTTTGAAGCTTTTCTGGTGGTTTTTCCTGTCAAAATCCGGTAGGAATTTATTGGAATTGCAAGTTTGATAGCTAGTTTCTGCACAATCAAAACATCTGAGGGGTTTTTCAGGGTGCTGAATCCAAATATGCAATTAAGAAACCATTTTAACTGCAACAAATCAAGATTTAACCTCAATTTCTTCTGCCAGATTCCGTCACTGAAATCTCCAAAAAATCCCATTATAGACAACTCCAAAACTATATGCACTTAAATTGAAGCGAGAGGTGACTATAAACTCTGGGTAAAAGCTATAAGCACTCAAATTAAAACATGCCAAAACTAGCCGCACTTGAACTTTGGATAAAAAGCAATTCAGCGATCCAAAACATGCCAAAACTCGCTGAACTCGGATCTCGAATAAAAAGCAATTCAGCAATCCAAAGCCAAATTCCAAACTTGAGATAAAAGCAAATTGAAATACATGTACGGAGGGAGCTTTGCAATATGACCCCAACATGTATAACCAATAAAAATTTAATATAAATTGATTAAATAATTGTAAATATAAGTTATCTTTCAAAACTTTGGCTAAACAATTTGATGTAAAATAAAGTCAACATAATTAACACAAATTCCAAGTTGGCAAATCTAAAGCGCTATTCAATCACTGTGCAGTTGACCTTAAATACTTTACGATCACGGCTGCGAACTTTAAATTGTAAACAGACTTGTAATAAATGTTCGTCTTCAACCTGTAAGTCTCAAACAAACTTGTGATATTCGCTGTGGTGAACTTTATATTTCAAATGTTTGTATTAAAACTGTAAATCTAAAACAAACTTGTCATAAATAAATAAGGAGAATCTTAAGCACTATGTATATACACTCTGTAATTCACCTTAAACATTGTATATATACACTCTAGCAAACTTTAAATTGCAATCTTTGGTACTATTTATTCACTGTGCAGTTCACCTTACGCCTGGGGCGCACAGCCTGAGCAGACGTGAGAGGTGAGCCAGCATGCATAAATTCATAAATTCAAACGAACTTTCTCTAAGCACAGAGGTTAATTTACATTACCCCAGGGGGCGCACAGAATGCCGGGATTGAGCACCGTGAGCGGACTTGCTAGGTGGGTGAGACAACACTGTGAGCGGGAGTGGTGTATGCTCGAGAGGGGTTGTAGAGGCAGAGCAGCTTCGACCCGAGCGTGAATGGAGCAAATGGCTCTTTTGGCGCGAGCGCTGGTTGCTGGTTTGAAAATGCGCCAACACAACGGGTGCCAGCTCGGAGGTGGTGGGTTACCCGTTCTCAGAAAAGGTATGATGTGATGGGTCGTCCTGTTGCCAGATAAACGATGGATGCAGGCAGTGGTTAAATTTGACGCCGTATTTAGTGTTTTTACCCGTAAAATACAATTTAGTTTCAAATCTCTACATCATGTGTAATTTTCCATTAATTTTTTACGTCATGTGTAATTTTGACGTTAATTTTTGAAAAACGTCGGACATGTTTAAAAATTAAAAGTTTTAAATTTTTTTTTTTATATTATATATATATATATATATTCTTATATTATATATTTTTATAGTAACGTATAAGGCCAAGGGCAACTTGCAAGTTTAGCATTTAGGACAAAGGACAATGACCAGATAAATTTAGAATGGCTATCACATTTACGGATTTTGGCATTCAATTTCCTTGCTGTTCGCGAGACTTTGAATTCAATTTGCATTCAATTGCCTTCAGGTTTAGCACTTGAGCATTTAGAGAGAAAGGACAGTGACCAGATAAATTTCTAATCGATTCACTATCTTTCTCGTTCAATTGCCTTGCAACCTTGGTGTTCGCCGAATCGCCAGACTTCCGCATTCAATTTAACCCCTTTGTTTTGGTTCTGTCTATGTTTATGGTCTTCTTTGTGCGTTTCTGCCGTGTATGCTATTGTTCTTTGTGTATAGTCTTCCTTGTGTGTTTCTACGGTGTATGATGTTGTTATTGTTATGTTTATGTGTGGTCTATATGTGAATTAACCACCGAGTGTAGAGAAGGAGGACATATTTATTTGGGCGAATCAAATTGGGCGACACAAATTCCTCTTTTCCATGGATTGATGAGGTGAGAGATGAAATCTGTGCTGTAGTTTTTTGATAAATAGACAGCAATCGAAATCTATTTTTCTTTGGTTTTGGTTTTAACAATTCATTGGTTATTTGGTTATTTTTAAATGTTTCTACACTAATTCTTCTTTGTTTGTTTGTTTTTAGTTTTTTCCTTCCAGCTTTGAGGCAGAGCGCTGGGTGCACCGTGCAAGAGTGAATACTTTTACAAAATCATATTTGCAGGGCAACTATCTCGGGCTTGTTATTTGTGATTTTCTGTGGATTTGATTTCTTTATAAACAACCACTGCAATGTCTATTTGATCTCTTTATGAATAACAATTGCTCTCTGTTTCTGGTTAATTAATTATTCTCAAAATTTATAGGCTAGGATGCTCTGTTCATTAATTTCTACCTCGCTTTCAACGAATTTGGGAGTATATAGCGTCTGCAGACCGTGTACGAAGGGCCAAATGATCATTGCTAGTCTGCTACAATGGAGCAATATATTTTTAAGGTACCTTCTAGAATTTATCGAAGAGAATTTTTGAAATTGAAAAATGCAATAGCTCTTTTAAATATCTGTTAAGTAAACATAGATACTGTGATAAAGATTAGGTAAAATGATTTGAATTCTTTTTGAAATCCATAAATAAATTTCGATTTAGTGTGTGATTCTGCCCCGAGGCTCTTTAATTGAAAGAGATCTGCAGGCTCCTTGAAAAAAACAAGAAGTCAAATTAATTAAACCTTGTTTTGTTGTCTTGGAATTTAAGAAACGGCCTGGACTACTCTCATGATTGATCAAATTAAATAAACCCTGTTTTGACGTCTTCGAATTCAAAAAACGAGCCGCACGACTCTGATAGATGATATCCTGAGCACATTGACATCACTTGGCGAGGCTTGCAGATCTCTCAACGTCTGGACTTCTGCAGCATCCCTTTTCGTTGTGCTGCCTGTCACAAGACTGGGCATCTCATTGATAAATGTCCCAGAAAGGGCGCCCACAGACGCCGTTTCCCTCTTCATAAAAAATCGACTCGTCGCTTCCCACATGACTCTGTTTTATTATTTGCCCCCCTGACATCTGCCCCTCACCTACCTCCATCTATATCACCCTATCCCTCCGATCGACATCCAACCTTTTCTCCTGCTGGATCTGATCTGGCCTGGGACAATCTCCCCCATTCGCGCTCACCACTCCATCCCTATGCCACTATCCCCGAGCCTTCAGATGATATTCCTATCAGATCTCCCTCTCCTATTCCGATTGGAGATATATCCAGGGGTTCTCTTCCCATTTTCATTTCCTCCTCCTCCCCTCCTCGCGCTACTCTCCCCCTGTCAAAAATGGGAAAGGAACCCATCTCTACGGCCACTCCTGTTAATTCTCCCACTACATCGCCCGCCAACCTTTTTGACAGCAATATTGACATCCTTCTTCATCATAAATCGGTGGAACTTGAACCACTCACCATACACAAGCCTTTCCACCGTACCTCTCCCATCATCAGCCCGGCGTCTGGCAAAAATATCACAGTTCGGAAGACATCCAGGGGTGGCTCTCGCCACTTTCGGGGAAGATCACAATGTCCGGAGCAGGGGGTCCGATCTTTATCTCTGGTCGACGTATCGATTTTTGATATGTCTTCCCTACAGACACAGCCTCTTAGAGCAGATGCAATTGGCCCATCTATTCCATGATGGACATTGTCTCCATGAACATTCGTGGGCTCAATGCTGGCCCTAAGTATCTTGCACTTAAAAATTTTTTCTTTTCTGCTCGGCCGAAGATCATTCTTATTCAAGAAACAATGCATGACAGACAATCGTCCATTAATTATTTCCGGATGATGTTCCCTTCTTGGTATATGGTGGCCATTGATGCATGTGGACACTCTGGTGGGCTTGCTGTTTTGTGGAATCCCCTTTGGATTCGCGCCAATGCCTACAAATTCTTTGCTGGCATCTTGATTTCTGCCACTTTTTGGGGGCATCGTCTTCCTATTCATATTCTTAATATATATGCTCCATATATGCACAGATATCCTTTTTGGGACCGCTTCTTTACATCGGATCTATGTGAGATTCGATGTTTGATGATTGTGGGGGATATGAATTTTACCCTCTGTCCTGGCAAAGTTTGGGGTGGTGGCAGAAAAATGGACCCGCTTACAGATTTCTTAAGGAACCATCTATTGAACAGAAATTTCATCGATGTTGCTCCATCAGTGCTCACTCATACGTGGGATAATGGTCGGTCCGGAGGTGCCTATATTGCTAAGCGCATTGACCGTGTCATCATACAGGCGGACATTCTAGATACTGTGGGTATGCCTTTTCTTTCCATTGGAAACGACTCCATATCTGATCACCGACCGGTCTTCATTCAATGGCAGCATTGTCTCTTCCGTCAGCATTTTCCTTTCAAATTTGATCGTACTTTCATTGATGATCCGGGTTTAATCCTCGTTGTATCTGATGCATGGAATGCCTCGGTATATAATTCTTCTACATATACCCCCACCTTTCGAGAGCGTATGATCTACGTTCGTTCCAAAGTCAAGACATGGCAAACAGAGAAGAGGAAGCGTGACCGATCTGCATAACAGAAGATACAAAATGAACTGGACCTTATTCACTCCACTTATGATCCTAATTCTCTTTCTTTTAGTATCAGGTGTCAGATTGCTGAGTTATCTCGTCGCAAGATACACTTATTAAAGATGGAGGAATCCTCATGGCGTCTTAAGAGCAGGGCGTTATGGCTCAGCATGGGAGATCGGAATACAAAATTTTTCCATAAATATGCAAATCACAGGCGCGAGATGAATGCTATTTGGAGAATCTGCGATGGAAATGGTGGATATTTCTATTCACAACAGGACATCACAAATGCTGCCCTTATACACTTTAAAAATCAATACAGTCGGGGCATGGGCAGCACAATACAAGACATTCTATGGGGTATTGAATTATTCCCCACTATGTTTGATCATGACACAAATGACTCCATATACCAGCCGATTACTGAGGACGAGCTCCATGGGATCCTTAAGGCTTTCAGCAAAGACAAATGTCCTGGCCCAGATGGCTGGACCATCGAATTCTTTTTACATTTCTTTGACATTATCAGGCATGACCTCATCCGGATGATTGAGGACTCCCGCATATCGGGGCGCATTCATCCACACACTTCATCTACTTTAATTGCTCTCATCCCAAAGAAGCGAGATGCGGAATCATTTTCTGACTTTAGACTGATTTCCTTATGCAACATTTCTTTCAAGATCATATCAAAGATCATCGCGGAGCGCATAAAGGGAACTTTGGCCACACACTTATCAAAGGATCAACATGCATTTCTTAAAGGCCGGAACATATTGGACGCAGTAGCTTTTACTCAGGAATGTATATATTCTATGTTCTCCAGGTGCATTGATGGGGCTGTCCTCAAAATTGATTTACAAAAGGCATATGACTGTATATACTGGGGCTTCATCAGATGTCTATTGGCTAAGATTGGGCTTCGGGTTGAGATGACCAGTTGGATCATGGCTTGCATTGAAGACGTTAATTATGCTATCAATATCAATGGCATTCCATCTCCATACTTCCGCGCTGAAAGGGGCCTCCGCCAAGGTTGCCCTCTGGCTCCCATTATTTTTATCCTCGCCATGAATACTCTTAGCCTTCACATCAACAAGGCCGTGAATGAGCAGAGATGTATCCCCATCAAGATCGGCAGGCACATTTCTTTATCACACAATCTATTTGTGGATGATGTCCTTCTATGCGCCATGCTTCACCTTACATCATGGGTCTGCTTATTTGACATCCTCAATAATTTTCAAAAGGCCACGGGACTTGTCATCAACAAATACAAATCTATATTATATTATAACGGAGCAGACATGGCAATGATTAATAGTATCGCTGATATGTTTGGGGTTCTTGCATATCCAATCCAGAATGGTATTACTTATCTCGGCTTCCATCTAAAAACTCATAAATATTCGGCCATAGAGTGGGAATGGTTGATTGAGCGATATTATAATAAAATATCATCATGGGAATTCCGATCTCTGTCTCTGGCCGGCAGAGTGACTCTGGCTATGGCGGTTCTATCACAACTATCTGTTTTCTGGACACATTTGTTTTATTTACCCTCAAGCACCATTCAACATCTCAAGAAGATCTCTGCAAACTTTATTTGGGGAGGCTCGTCCACTCACAAAAAAATTCATCTCGCAAAAATGAAGGACATATCTTTACCAAAACAACAAGGTGGATGGGGCCTAAAGGATCTTCGTCTGTTTGGTTGCGCGCTTATATGCCACACATTATGGAGGGGCATCTTCGGATGTTGTCCATAGAGCAATGTCATTCAACAAAAATATATGAAGGGAAAGAACATTGAGTATTGGTACAGGCAAGGGACCATTGGACCACAGAATGGATTTGCTATATGGCTCAGTATGAGGAAGGTTGAAGCATTTTTCTTGTCCCGTTTACGTTGGCGGTTTTTTACTGGTAGCAGTGTTCTCATCGACATCGATCCCATTGATTGTGGTCATGGTGATCTCCACTTTTCAAGGGATCTCACCTCTCATCTATAGTGGCATGGTATATTCACTTGGGACAAACTTATCAAAGAATGGCGCGGCTCAACCCCTATCTGGAAGGATGGCTATGATCTCAACCTACAGGACATATTAGAAGGGAACTGGAAATCGATCATAGATACATTAACACGGGGAGGATTCTATCGTCATGGCCTTGCTGATCGTCTTAACTGGACTGTCTGCAGTTTTCGGAGGACTATGTCTGTCAGAGACATATATACTTTTTTGATCAGCTACAGAACGTCAAACACACCTCCGCCATTTCCACTTGTTTTCTGGAAGGCGAAATGTCCTCTTAAGTTTATACATTTTGCATGGTTGGTCTACCACAATAAGAATCTCTCATGGGACAACCTCAGGAAGCGCACATGGCACAGCCCCAACAGATGTTCTATGTGTGAAACAGATGAAGGGACCAACCTCCACATGTTTTTCAAATGCCCATCCACCCTGCGGATCTGGTATGTACTGGCAAATATTTTTGATTTTCCACTGACTGATTTTGATTCTCCCAGTGCAGCTCTTATATGGTGGAGCAGACAAAATGGGGACCGGCGATTTCTCATCCTCATATTTCTATGGTCAGCATGGAAATGGCAGAACTCACGAATCTTCAATGATTCCCACATGCCTTCATCTTTCATTTTGGACAATATCATGACTACATGGCACATGATATATGCATCTATTTGAATATGCATGTTTTATGTTTTTCTTCCATATCAGACTATATGCAGCCTATATAAACCAATATGGATCCCATTCTGATGTTTTTTCACAAACGCATATATGTCTTTTGATATGACTGATATATATATATCTGATATGATACAAGATATGTGTGATATGTGGCACATACATACATGTACATCTGTTTTTATATATTCTCAATATAATATATCACGCTTTTTTTCTTCTGAAAAAAAAATATAAATTTAATCAAACTAAATACAAGTCTGGATATCCTCATTCCAAATAAAATAAATTCGATTTTCGTAGATTAGCGTTGGTCTATTTAGACGTGTGTAATTAAAAGAATCCTAAATGAGAAATGAAATCGAAATATAAGACTCTAAATCGACTGCTCAGGGACAAACAAATTATTTCTCTTGCTGGGTCCAGTAAGGGGACATCTCTACCCGCAACCCAATCGATCGATCCTGCGGGTTGATCTGCGAAGAGAACGGCTGCTATTTATTGCTGCTGGCCACCAAAACAAGAATGAGAGTGGAAAAGGATCCGACATTGTTAAGATTTGTTAAGATTCGATAGTAGAGTCGATTTAGATTCATGTGAATGTGAGGAGAAGTTCCAGTAAATTTTGCGTAGCAAATTGAGGGATGGAGAAGAATAAGATTGCAGCCAAATCCTCATACTTCGACAGAGGAACAACTCTGAGTGTTTGATTTATATTTCGTTGAGTATTTAACTCCTATTCCTGTGTAAATATTTTTGAAATAAAACCCCATAGCAGCGTACGAGTGCTAGCCTGCTAGGTTCCATAGTTTTCATAATATGCTTATGATTAAAGAAGCTCTCTGTCTTTATGTTGTGGTAATAGAAACCGCGACTCCCCCCCACGAGGGGCGTTCCATTTTTTATATTCATATATTTCAGTTGGCATCCACCAGGCTATTTTACTCAAGTAAAAATAATAATAATTCTATGAAATTATCCCAAAACACTTTAGAGTTTCACTTCATAATATTATCTTTTTGGTTGTTTTTCTATATATTTCCTATTTATTTTATCATTATTTTTATTTAAAAAAAAACTCAGAACATTTGAACTATTTGGAAAATTTGCAGAAAAATTTGATCAGCAGGTCTCAAAACAAAGTGTAGCAATGACACGAGCCGAATAGTACAACAAAGAATGGAAAATTTGAACAATTATGAGTACAATTTGAAATTAGATGAAACTTGTACAAATAAATTTTAAAATTCATATGATGAGCAGTTTAAAAATAAAAACGTTATAAAAAAATTCACCGTCAAATTTAACCCTGATGCAGGTATGTAAGGCTGGAGCATTGCATTCTAAGGGGGGCCTCATACGGGCATTTAATGCCCTATGGCTGGCAGGCTTGTAGGCGTGTTAGCTCTTGCCGGGATCACGCCCTCTGCGGGTATATTAAAGAGAAATAAATCAGTTAAAAAATGGGCACTGCACAACGTTTCAATTCGGACTTATCTAAGTAACGGCTGTCTTCAATCATAACAAGTTAATAGTCATCCACAATTCATCATTTATTGAGTGAACGGTGCACTAAGACATATCGAATCAATTGTTGCAGTAATAATTTGACATGAACTAACAACATGCTACAAACATAATCTCTAAATTTACTGTAAAGTGTTATGCTTAAGGTGGAAGATTCAAATGTGGCAGAACAAACCGTGATACGCGGGGTTGCTCGCTGTATTAAACCTTCATTGACTAGATTCGTAGCTGTCGTCATGCTCCTCAGATCCGTCGCAGTGGTAAAGCATTACTTCCGCTTACTGGCTGTCGTCACCAACCTTAGATTCCTCGCTGTCGTCACCACCATCAGATTCGTGGCCTTGGTAACCCTCAGTTTCCTCGACGTGGTGAAACATCATTTCTTCTTCCTCCCTTTCGTCAACACCCTCCGATTCCTCGCCGTGGTGAAGCATGAGTTCCTCTTACTCGTTGTCGTCCCCACCCTCAGATTGCTGGCTGTCATAATTCTACTTCTCCAAACTGTCGCAAAAAGACACCTTCCAAACACTCTCCTGGAGTTCGGAATCATCACGTGAAGTCCAGACCCAACCTTGCCAAGGGAACATGAAATGATACCATCCAGGGGTGGACTCTGACAGGGCCATTGGAGATACAAGACATGGAGACTCCATCGCTCCAAGGGTGGACTCTGACAGGGCTATTGGAGGTAAATAATGTGAAGAATCCATCGCTCCAAGGGTGGACTCTGACAGGGTTATTGGAGGTAAATAATGTGAAGAATCCATCGCTCCATAATGTCCCACAAACATATTTATAATATGACGATGGCTCATGTCCAGCGTTGCCAAATTTGAAAAACCACGAACTCCTTTTATTTCCCTCAATGCAGCACAACCCGCTAGATCAAGTTCATTTAGTGTTGTTGGCAATGCTCCAACCTCTACCAGATGTTCACAACATATGACCCTCAGATGCCTAAGGTTCGGGCAAACACCTTGAGGAAAGGAAACCTCCAATACTTCTGTGCGGTACAGCTCTAATTTCTGGAGCTGAAACAATCCCGCACTCAACTCTAATGATAGTCTTTTAAATGGCAGTTCGCGTAAAGGACACTTGTATATTCCCATGATTTTTAGATTGTTCATCTTCAACACAGCTGGTGGTAAGTATTGGATTCCACAATTCCATATCTTTAACTCTGTCAACTTACTCAAACACTCAACTGAATGCGGTAGACATTGCAATTTGTCGCAATCACGAAGCCACAATTGCCTTAGATTTGCTAGGCGACCCAAAGAAGGCGGCAGCGCTTCCAACACAGGACTTCCTACACGAAGTACTTTCAAATTCCTCAAGGATACAAGATCACAAGGCAGCTCTTTTAAGTTTGTGCCCAACAAATTTAACTTTTCCAAGGACTGTAGACAACCAATTTTGGCAGGCAATAACTCCTTGTGGAGACAAAATGAGAGATCTAAGCACTTAAGCTTAGTCATAATAATAAGTGTTTCTCTAGAGATGGTCAAACTGGAGCAACCCTCCAAATGCAGGTGTTCAAGTTGCGATAGATTCCCAAAGGAATTTGGATGTATCTCCAAACTTCTGCAGCGAGAGATACCGATCCTTATGGGAGCTGTCAAATTAACAAAGGTGTTTGGTGGTATCTTCAAATTTTTGCAATGAGACAGGTCGATGTGTTGCAGTTTTGTTAACTTTCGAAAGGAACTTGGAAGCGTTTTCAAACTTTCACAGAACTGCAGATTGATGTGTAGGAGAGTTGTTAAATTCCCCAAAGAATCTGGCAGACTCTCCAAACCGCGACACCAAGCCAGATCGAGATGCTGGAGATTTTTTAAATTCCCCAAAGAATCTGGCAACCTCTTCAAACTTTCGCACCCGGCCAGGTCGACATGTTGGAGATCTGTTAAATTTCTTAAGAAATTTGGAAGCACCTCCAAACTATGGCAATCCAGTTTGATGCGTCGAAGATGTGCTAAACTGCAAATGGAAACTTCGAACATACAAGCAGACTTGTCCAGGACAGACCATTTCTGACGCCATTTCAAATCATTTTCGTCGTTAGGTACTTCTGTTATCACCCCCTCGAAACCCGGAAGGATCTTCAACTCAAACTGTTTTAGAAGTAGATATTTTAAAAATGGTAGATAACAAAAGTCCGGTGTTAGAGATATCCCATTTGCTGCAACCAGTTCTAGGTGCTTCAGCTGCGGCAATGACTTTGGAAACTCTACATGTGGAGCAAAAAGAATTAACGCCCGCAACTGCAAAGGCGCCTGCAATGTTCACATTTCAATCTTAAGAGAGATAAAATCCCAATGATTATCTTGTACAAATAATTACAGGTACATCTATTTACCTGAGATTCGCACTGCCACAATCTTTGCAATTTGCTGCTCCTTAGCTCTAGATATTTCAAAGACGGCAGATTAAACTTTTCTGGTAACGTTGCTATAGATGTATTTCTTGCTACAAGCTTTTCTAGGTACTTCAGCTCTAATGACTTTGGAAATTCTACAAGCGGAGCATAAATAATTAACTCCCTCAACTGGGGAGGTGCCTGCAATGTTGACGTTTCTATCATACATTACAACGTGTACATCCACTTAACTGAGTTTCTAAAGCTCTCTTAAATATTCTCGTTTCAATCATAAGAAGGATAAAAATACAGTAATTATTCTCATCTGCGAATTACGACGTGTACAGTTAGTTACCTGGAAATCGCTTTGCCATAATCTTTCCAATTTGTCGCTTTCTATCTTTAGATATTTCAAGGAGGGCAAATAAAAATCTTTTGGTAACGTAGTTAGATCCTTGCATTTTGCGTCAAGCTTTTCCAGCCACTCCAGCTGCCCTAATGACTTTGGAAACTTTACAAGTGGAGCGCAAATAATTAACTCCGTCAAGTGCACAGGTACCTGAAATGTTCACGTTTTGCTCAGGTATTAAAGAATGCCAACACTAAAGTGATTCTCAATTGCAAATTACTACATATACATCTACTTACTGGAGATTCACTTGTCCACAATCTCTTCAATATTTGACTGTAAACTTCAAAAACTCTTAAATCGTGCATTGGAATCGAAGATGGCAGAACATCGTAGTCACAGTCAAACCAGCGGAGCCATATGAGCTTCGATGACTGCACCCGAGTCAATATGCTTTCTACATCATTGCCCCCTGCTTCAAGAAGTTGCAAGTTTTTCAATTGCCACACCTGAGGATTGGACCTTTGAATATCGCCGATGGATCCTTGAATATTGTAGTCGGTCATCCTTAATCCGAGCACTTGTGTTATTACCCATTTGCAGTTTACAAGCAACCGTTTTTTCAATCCCAACACCTCAGAACTGGACCCTTGAATATCACCTGTGGATCTTCCAATCTTGTAGTTGGTCAATCTAATTCCGCGCACTTGTGTTGGTTCCTGTTTGCCATTCACAAGCAAAAGTCATATGTTGCAAATTACACCGGATAAACAAATCTAAAAAGGGACAGAATACTGTCAAAGAAATATATTCCAGATTCCCTTTAGATACATATGGTGAATGATATATATTCTAGATTCCCTTTAGATACATATCAGACATATGATGAATGATATATATTCTAGATAGATATGAGACAAATGATGAATGATATATATTCTAGATTCCCTTTAGATACATATGAGGAAAGACTCCAGATACATATGAGGAAAGACTCCAGTGGTATTAAAAAAATTATGATATTAAGACATTCCTAGGAAGCTGAAATGTTTTAATTGGTTAGTTCTTCACAACCGAGTGTTTACTTGGGATATATTAATCCATAGGGAATTTCAAGGACCAGCGCCCTATGCTTGGAAGCCATGGAGGACACACATTACCTATTTTTAAAATGTCCATTTCCAACAGCTATTTGGGACGGAGTTATGATACTACTCAACATCAAAGGCAGGTGGCAACAGGGATTGATTGAGGGATGTCTATCCTCGTGGTTCATATCATATAAGAAACACTCTACATTCCAGCTTTTTCTGCTCTGAAAAAGAAACACTCTACATTACTCTTCTATATATTCTGGGGATATCGAGATGCAGAAACAAAAAGATCTTTGAACAATGAGAACCAGATATCAGGGAAACAATAATAAAAACTACTGCATAATAAAAACGCTCTTACAATTATTAGAAAAAGCCATAGAGGTACCATCAAGTATTTTTGAACAACCAAAACCAGATATCAAGGAAACAATAATAAAAACTACTGCATACTTAGGGGAGATTGGACCAATTATTAGAAAAAGCCATAGAGGTACCATCAAGTATATGGACACCCAGAAGTAACTCCCAGCTAGTTTTTTTGTTGAGGTATGTATACAAAGCAAAGAAAATGTGGATACTGGGCATATATTGTAATGGTACTTGGTACATTTTACCACTTTTGGTGGGAAGAGGAAAGGGGCCGAACTTATTGCACTATGGGGGACATTGCTATGTGAAAAATGGTTGGGTATGGAGAACTTAAAGATTTATAGGGACTCAAAAAGTGGCATAGAATGGGTAGAGGGATCTTTTCAGTTTAATTCATTGATTCTTACTACATGGATGAGGCGCATTTGGATTTTGGAGCAGACCTTTTATCACATCACATACAGGCATGGGGTTGCAAACATGTCAAAAAAAGAATTGCAACAAAAACATGTATGATTCACTTTTATGCACATCAACCGGGTTCAGTTGTAAATGAAGGAACTATAGAGATCATGTACCATAGCATTTTCATAATATGCCTTTTGTATAAGTTGTAATGATTCTTATTGAGGCTATGAAAGACATACTACAGAAACAATCAGAATCTTATTGAGACTATGAAAGAGATACTACAGAAACAATCAGAAGGCTTATGCTAATAGATTTTTAAGTAAAATTATAAGTAGATTTCGGGGATATGATATGTAAGTAAAATATTGTATTAAGTTTTAAATGGAGGTACAATGATAAATCTGTGACAAAATTGTTTATTTGAGGAAGCAAATCAGAAACCAGCTATGGTAATCACTTTTATTAATGAAAAATGATATTTTTTTCGGCTGAAAAAAATAAAATCTTGAAAATAGTTGACACATCAACATGTTGGGTTGATTGGTTGATTGAAGCACATACCGTTGATGATTGCTCCAATTGTTCTTTAATATCTTGAAAGTTATTTATCCGATGCCGAAGACGACGTGCCATTGATCCTGGAGAATGGGCAATGTTTCTTCCCATGTCTCTCAGGTGATCGTGCATTCTTATCCTATTTCCACTATCTATTTCAACCAGACACTTGCTTTCCAGATTTCGAAACGCTACAGAACCACTCCATCCTGATCCGCGCCATATTCTTATCCACCTGTCCCTGTCTTCTCCAATGCAAAAGCAAGCGATATCTAAAAATATCTGTTGTTCCTCTACATTGAGGGAGTTGTAACTACTTCTAAGTCTGCTTTCTATTTCAGCAGGCAGTTTGTTAATTCCATCCAACAACTCTTTCCAATAAGTAATGTCGTTTTTTCCACACAGAAGAGCCCCCATCACTTTCAAGGATAACGGCAATCCATGGCATGCCTCTATAAACCCATCTACCAAATTTCCAAATCCTGGTAGTGGATCTGGTTGAGAGAAAGCATGAGAGCAGAAAAGCCTTCGAGAGTATTGTCTGTTGAGGCCCTGTAACTGATAAATTGATGATTCTGATATGCCTGCACTTTCAAGGACACCCCTGTCGCGAGTTGTAACCAAAATCAAGCTTCTGGACTTAAGAACATTCTTAATTGTTAAGAAGGCATCCAGTTGATCAGCATGATCTACGTCATCTAGTATTACAAGAGCGTGACAAGATGAGAGTTGGTTCCTAAGTATCTCTTTCCCTTCTTCCCACCTCTCAATTTTGATTTCCTTATGTTTCAAGTCTTTAATTAGTGTACTTTGCAAAGAGTTTAGACCTATTTTAGCAGCGTTGTCCTTCACATCAAATAAAATGGAAGAAATCTCGTAATGTGATCTCTTAACCTTGAAAAAATATCTAGCCAAGGTCGTTTTCCCAATTCCGCCTAAACCCCAAATCCCCACAACTTTGGCCCCCGCTGGGTGTTTACTCTGACGCTGCTCTGATAGCACCGTCGTTTCCAATTCTTCTAACTTTTGTTCCAAACCAGTTGGATATTTTGCCACATCCAACGGTGGTGGACAAATTAGTAGCACGTTTTCCACCACTTTACGCAATAGCTCCTCTTTGTCCCTGAATATAGTTCAGACGTTAAAATAATGAGCGAGAAGAGACTAGCTGAATTGTCAAAGAAATCAAAACTTTAAAATGTTATAAAGATTTGAACAATGGCGGATCCTCACCCGTTAAACGCATCCAGCTCCAAGCCGCTTATATCTGCAACATCAGAAAGAACCTTTCTCCATTCTTGAATTGTTCGGCTGCCGTGTCGTTTCTTCTTTTCGTGTGTGCGCAGGGCTTTAGCGTACGGTCCATCTTTCTCTGTACCCGTCCACTCTGTCCGCCGGAGATGCTCAGGCTTAACGTTGTAAAATACAGGAATAATAGTTTTTCCTGACTTTACCATTGAAAGGAGTTCATTGAGGCACCATTTCGATTCCGCATAGCAGGGAGAGAAAAGTGCAATATGAACAGACGCGGCTTCAATAGCTGCTTCGATTTGGGCAGGTATTTTCTGTCCAACCTGCATTTCCGGCTTGTCAAGAAAGACCTGCAATCCTTTAGCAGTAAGGATACGGTAGAGATCGGTAGCGAAAGTAGCCTTGAGATCAGGACCACGATGGCTGATGAACACATCGTAGTACTGCTGAGTATGAGAAGTGGACACATAACGGGCCGTGGAGGAGAAGCAGGTTGCATAACGCGCCATGGAGGAGAAGCAGGCTGCAGCAAGAGATTGGAATTTGGATGGATTGAAATGAAAGAATAAGATAATGTGCGGGCACCGAGATATAGACTATATAGAAATGTGCGCTTCCCTGCCTTCCTCTGAAAGAAAATATCCACGCGTTTGAAGAAGATGCCGCATATGATGTGATTGTCGATGTCGCTTCTCATGAGCGATTTGCACCACGGCTCCGCGATCGGATCATCTTGTCTTTTCCTTTTCTAATGCATGGGAAAAATCTTAATCTTTGTATAATTCAATTATAAAATTAGCAGTGGGACAATATCAAATGGGCAGTGCGAACAGCCATGAAATAAAAACCGAGTATATTGGATTTACTTTTACCTAAAGGCTAAATACTTCATAGTTCGGCTTTGGGTTGTGTGAGTCAGTCAACTAAGTAATATCATATACAGGGCCTTTGGCTTCGGTTTGTGTGAACTTAGCTGGCTTCCATTTAATGGCATCGATTTAGTCGTTCAATGGCCTTCCCGACGCAGCACGAAGCCAAACATCCGGTTTAAAATAAAATTATACCTAAACAATCAAGTCAAATTTTATTTTAGAATGAAAAAATAGGATCATGCACAGATCGATTTTAGAATTTTTAATTACAAGATTCCGGTTTCGGTCACGAGATCAACTGTAAGAAATATTCAGTCACGCGTGTCTCAGCCTTTGAGAATGTAAGGCGTTGTATATTGAGATCACAATTTTTTTTTGGTTTTTTAAAAAATGTGATTATGGGGATGTTTGAATAGATTTTTTTTTAAGTAGAAATTGAGTTAACATTATCAAAACATTTTAATTATTTAAAATTTTGAAGTTTTATAACAATAGTTTAGATTTTTCAAAAATTGATTTTATAGTAATAATTTAAATTTTCTAAAAAAATTACTGGATTTAATTTGAATAAGTTATATTTTTGTAAAAAAGTTTGATAACAATTTTATAAATCCAGATTACAACTGTCAAAATTTTAAGAAATGGCAACTTTTGACACAATTTTCTTGTAACTTTGCATGACAGAAGCAAAGTTGAGTTGGATTTAATGGCCCTTCTTCATGCATTGAGGGGCTTTCTAGAAGCCAACTAATGTACAAGGCAACCAATATTTACAATGCTATTGACTCATTATGAGTGTACAGGGCAACCAATATTTATTGTGCTATTGACTCATTAAGCACTCTTGGATTTAAGCAAGTATATTACCTAGCCTTCTAGAAGCCAACTAATGTACAAAGCAACTAATATTCACTGTGTGAGCGTACCAGGCAACCAATATTTATTGTGCTATTGACTCATTAAGCACTCTTGGATTTAAGCAAGTACATTACCGAGCATTGCCGATTAATGGGTCAATAACATCGTAAATATTGTTTGATAATGTACAAAGTTCTAGGCTTTGGGTTGTGTGAAGTTGGCTTCTATTTAATTGCCCATATTTATGGGTTCAAGGGCCATCGCCAAGGCAACTATAATATAGGGGTTGTTGATAATGTACAAGGTTTTAGGCTTTGGGTTGGCTTCTATTTAATTGCCCATATTTATGCGTTCAAGGGCCATCCCCAAGGCAGCTATAATATAGGCATTGTCTACCAACGTCAAATCTTCTTCTGGGACGGCGGATTTTGGCTTCTGGGACGGCACATTCTTGCCAGAATCCGGCCAAAAAATTTCGAAAATTCAAAATGCTAAAATGTTTGAATCATTTTTTTGATGGTGAAAATGGATTCAACACCATCAAGAACCCCTGTGTATCCAAAATTTTAAAGTTTGACAACTCTAACTTAGATTTTCAAAAATCTTAAAATTTGACAACTATAAACCAGACTTTCAAAAAATTCTACCAGATTGTATCATAATCTTACCAAAATTTCTATTATTTTACAAACTAATTTATAATTTTTTTAACCTATATTTATAATATAACTTTTATAATAGAAGATTTCAAAAATTTATACAGATTTTATTGTAATCTTACCAAAATTTCTATTATTTTCTAAACTAATTTATAAATTTTTTAACCTATTGTATAATATAGCTTATAATATAAGGTCTTGGGTTTATGAATGTTTTAAACTAGATTTATAATATAGGGTTTTGGCTTTCCCCTTGTGTGAAGTTCGCTTCCATTTAATTGCCCCGATTTATGCGTTCAAAGGCCCTCCTAAAGCCACTGTGACATAATCTAGATTTGTTTAAAGGGAGTTTGAATTTCAGATGTTTTGATCTATTTGGTTAGTGATAAGTTTGTGATTTTTCCATATTTCAAATTTATTTTTAATTGTGAAAAATGAATTCAACTTAAAAGATTTGGAAGGTTTGAATTGTGAAAACTACTCCATCCTTGCAGTCTAGGAATGTTGATTGTTGTTCTTCCCATGACTTGGTCGATCATGATTTTTTGAGTCACCGTATATGTGTAGCTCGGGGTTTCCAAGGAAGCTGTTGAACCATAGGAGACCCCAAAGAGCTACTGCTTCAGCTTTTGTATTGGTACCATCCCTGCATCTCCAATGCATCCTATATATCAAGTTAGCATTTATTGCAATCCAAAATCCAGATGCACATTTGTTTCCTTGTGCTGCCCCAAAAAAACCCATAGGGTAAGAGTAATGTAAGTCATTCTTCATTTTGGATTTCTCTTTAGAGCATAATGATTGTGCAGAATAAAAAAGAAAGATTTGTTATTATTTTTTCAGTGATTATAATGAAACCATCCCTATTGTTTTGAAATATGTTTTTGTTCCTCCATTTCCAGACTTCCGAAAAAAGAAGAAGAGGTATAATATGCCATGCAGGTTTCTAGGAGCTCCACCATTTCAAGGACTCTCTAACGCAAGGATGTTGAATATAGGGGAAACCTATAAGAGAAGAGATTATTCAATTCTAGGTCCTAACCCAAATCTATCCATATTAGCCTATTTCATACAATTCCTAAATACCCATGGCATCTTTTTCTGGGGCCAAGCCATAAAAGAATGGCAAGGAAACCTTCCTATCTAGAAAAATGTAGAAGATTTGGGTTTAACTGATTGCTTGAAAGAAGAATGGAAGCAACTCACAGCTTATATGAAACATCTGGGCATTTGTAGATCTGGGGCCCAGGACAAAATAATTGGTCGGGGAAAATGCGATCAAACAACTTAGTGGTGAAAGACATCTACCAAACTTTAACAAGAAAAATTGTGAGGAGAGAGGAGAATCATGCCATTTATCCCTTCTGGAAAACAAAAGCCCCAATCAAAGTTATTATTTTTAGTTGGCTTGTCTACCATAATAAGAATCTTGTTTGGGAAAACCTGCAAAAAACAAATGGCCATGGGCCAGGCATTTGCCGCATTTGTAGAAATCACTCAAAAGAAAATGATCACATTTTCCTACATTGCCCTCCCACTACTTTGGTTTGGAAAAAAATTCTATTCTCTTATAGGTTTCCCCTATATTCAACATCCTTGCATTAGAGAGTCCTTGAAATGGTGGAGCTCCCAGAAACCTGCATTGTGTATTATACCTCTTCTTCTTTTCTGGGAAGTCTCGAAATGGAGGAACATAAACATATTTCAAAACAATAGAGATGGTTTCTTTATAATCACTAAAAAATAATAACAACTATTTCTTTTTATTCTGCACAGTCATTATGCTCTAAAGAGAAATCCAAAATGAAGAATGACTTACATTACTCTTACCCTATGGGTTTTTTTGATGGGGCAGCACAAGGAAACAAATGTGCATGTGGATTTTGGATTGCAATAAATGCTGACTTGTTATACAAGATGCATTGGAGATGCAGGGATGGTACCAATACAAAAGCTGAAGTAGTAGCTCTTTAGGGTCTCTTACGGTTCAACAACTTCCTTGGAAACCCCGAGCTACACATATACGGTGACTCAAAAATCATGATTGACCAAGTCATGGGAAGAGCAACAATCAACATTCCCATACTACATGGATGGATGGAAAGAATTGATTTATTATGGAAATCTCAGGATAGACTCATAATACATCACATTGAAAGAGGTTAAAACAAAGATGCAGACATATTGTCAAAAATAGGATTACAAATAAACAATGATGACTGACAATTAGAGATTATATGGGAACAAGCCATATTCAACATGGAGAGCTTCCCCAATCCGTCTTAACCTTTTCAAGGCAAGTCTAAAAGTATTTTTTTTTTGGATAACAAAAAGGTTTTTTTGTTTTTGTTTTTTGAAGATATATTGCCTGGCCACTGGGCGAAATTAGTGTCCTCTACGAGGTCTTCTTTTACAACTCGTTGCTAGATGGTGTTATTACAGGTCAAATCAATCTTCATATCCTTGCGAACCAAATGTATTTTTTGTATATGAACCTTTTTTCTCTGTACTGGCTCAAACAATGCTATAGGTCATACAAGTGCCTACAAACTTTCTCAAGGGAGGGGACTAATACTAGTTTATATGTTGGTTGTTTCATCAATATAGAAACAAATGGTGACTATTGTATATTCCTTTAGTATCTGCCAGTGGATATGCTTCTCTCTGTCACAACAGTTTAGAACAATATCATGCTTATATGTAAATTATGTTACGCTAATGTCTTTCTGGCTCTTGGTTTCTCCTAAGTCACAATTAGTATCTGATATTTTCTAAGTTGTTCTTAGTTATCTTTTCTGGAAATACCAGCATCAAGAAAAATGATATATGTATAGTTCCTTCCAATATAATATAAATATCAGACTTTTTTCATACTATATATATATATATATATATTCAACCCATTCTTATCAAATTGCTTGTATCATCTTTTCTTTTAAATTATGTTCTAAAACAATAATTATTTCATTTTTCAAATTTAATCATATAAATTATGTATCAAGTGGTAATGGGAGTCAATTTTGAAAGTTAAATATAATTCTTTAATGTGACATTGAGTTCATCTATTTGAAAATGATAAGGTAAAATTGCGTGTTTTTGTCTAACCATATTTTATAGCATTAAAGAGAGGAACAACATTTCTACCCATGAAAATTAGGAAATGTTTCCAATAGCAAAATAAACAGAGAAAAATAGTCCAACCAAAGAGGTAAGGCACAATTTTTTTCAAAAAAAATGTTTCCAATAGCAAAATAAACAGAGAAAAATAGTCCAGCCAAAGAGGCAAGGCACAAAAAAATTTTCAAAAAAAAAATGTTTTAGTATTTCTAAAAATATATTTATTCAATTTTTTTTTAATTTTTTATATCAAATGGAATTTAAATTTGAGTTCAAATCTGAATTTTATAACATGATTTATTGTCATGTCAAATTGTAATGGTCTTATTGAGCCGAGAAGCTTATTTTACGACCTAGTATGATGTGAGACGCTCATTTTACAGCCCAATATGATGTGTAACCTCAGTCCATCATAAAAGTTAATTTTGCTCATGTCCACCAAAAAAGAATAAGGTTAAATAAGTATACAAAATATTTAAATGATGTTGGTTCATAAAAAAAAATTGCACTGGAAAAAATTGGATCCTTCTAGGCTCATGTTACATCGGTATTTAACATTAGGGGAATTTTGAGGTCTAAAATGGGCCTCCAAAGAAAAATGTACAACCAAAATAAACTTTATAAGAACTAATAGGATTTAAGATGATGATGTCAACCATGAGGTCTAAAATGGGCTTATTAAGAAAAAAATACAACCAAAATAAACTTTATAAGCACCAACAAGATTTAAGATGATGGTGTCAACCATGGGGATGATTCACCATTTTTGGAGTAAAAAAGTAAAAAATTAAAAAAATAATAAAACTATTTTTTCAACTCGCATTTTCAACTTATCTCCCTAAGGTTTTACTAAAATTTTGAGTGGGAGTACTTGTTGGATGAAAAAATTAATTCCTCATCCAAATAGTACCCATGTTGCATACTTTTGATGGATTCTGCTACACAAAAAATGATAAATACATGAAAAAAACGTGATTGCGATCACATTTTTAATGTATTTCTCATTTTTTGTGTAGCAAGATCCATCGAAAGTATGCAACATGGGTACTCATTGGATGAGAAATCAAATTATGCATCCAACGAGTGTTTCTGCTCAAAATTTGAGTAAACCCATAGGGAGATAAGTTGAAAATACGAGTTGAAAAAAAAAATTATTTTTTCCCTCTAAAATTTGATGATATCATCTAATATTATTTTATTATTTCCACTATTATTTTATAATTTCCTTAGGAGGCCCATTTTGGACTTCAAAATTCCCCTAATGAATGGATCTTTCATAATTATAATACAAGAAGACAATAACACATTTTATCCACATACTATCTTGAAATGGAGGTAAAAAAAGTAGAAATAACCTTAAGCCTCAATCCAAAGCACTCACTTCCTTTTGGTGTACTGCCACAAAGTTTTGAGCCCATTATAGATTCCAATGTGGAGTTTGTTTGAATCAACAACCTTATTGATAAAAAAACTGTTTCCATTATCAAGAAATGAGCACCCAATTGTTCCAAGCTTATCCGTGTAAACATTGTAGTTTCTACAGCTCCTCCCACAACTTGTTATCTGCTCAAGAAGTTAGGTCACACGTAGCTTTGATGGGAAATTCCAGTTTCCAATGAGCAAAAGCAGTGACTAGCTTGTTTGTTTGTTTTCTTTTCTATATAAGTTACAATGATGATAAAGAAGTTTCCACTGTTAAAAAAAAGGCTTCGTAACCTCGAAATCTCTACACCTTCTTGCTTTCAAGTTGATATGCTTTACAAAACCATATACGAGAAAAAACAAGGGATTCCTACATAATAATTAATACACGTAAGCACTTGTCCACGAAGCCATTGCATGGAATCATCTAATCTATCATGTGAATAAGAACCGTGAGGGTATATGACAATCAAACATCGACTTGCACATTTTTTTAGGAGTGTCACCATTGCAAATTTTAGTAGAAACATCACCTATTGTATCATGTGAATAAGAATTGTGAGGCTATATGACAAACAAACATGTATTACATCTTTTTAGGAGTATCACCACTACAATTTCTTGTAACATTGTCATTGCAAAAGTCCACTTTATTATTACCAGTTTGTATCATGTGAATAAGAACTATGAGGGTATATGACAAACAAACATTGGATTACGCCTTTTAAAGAGTATCACCACTGCAATTGCGTGTAACATCATCATTGCAATGATATTTTAACTAGTAAAAGTCAACTTTATTATTACCAATTTAGATCTATCTAACACCAGATTTATCATGCATCGAGAGGGATCAAAACTCTTGAGGTGTTAACCTTATTTTTGGAGTGTAGAACTTGAGGAAAGATTTGCACCTCGACAGATTTGATCCCTCTATGTACATGATAGATCCGATGTTAGATGGTCTAGGTTGGTTCCAGTTGAGGGTCACATTTTTAGATCATCATTATTATGTATGTTTGAGATTAACTTCAAAATTCACATTATATTTTCTTTGCTTGGCATGGCCATATCATTCTCTTCTTTAATTTAGTTTGTGTTGCTTGCCTTGAATGGTTTGTACATCTGTTTTCAGATATTTTGAGTGTTTGGTGTGTTTACATGTTTGGATTTGGATGGTAGTGTTTTTTAATGTTACAATTGTTGTGCTATATTTTTATGTGTATGTCATTGTCTATTAATAACTAGTTGGTGATGAAGAAGAGAGACAATATTTTCAATAGTTTGCAAGAGTATTTTTTTTTTCCAAAAGAAAAAACGAACTTTTTATATATATATAAATAAAAAGTTACAAGCAGATGCGTAAGCATTCGAGAACATTGTGAAGACACCCTTCACTATCCCAGAGAAAACCCTCTTCTCTAATACCTGTCCTGTGACATACAAAAAATCCACAAACGCTGCATAAAGGTTCAGCGCTGTAACTTTGCAAAAAATAAAACTATGAAGCCGCGGCAGTAACCTCTGCCCCTAAGACCAAACCAGCATATAGCATTACAAAATTCATGGACTTTCGAAATAACAGCCCATACGTTAACAACAAAGAGAAACGCCCGAAACACTTGGGCCGAGATATACATTCGCTGTCACAGCGAAACCAAAAAATTGGGAAAAACTGAAGAAGTTCCATTATCAAAACTGAGACTGATAAGAAACTAAAACCCGTAGCAGAAATTAGACATATGGGGGCTGGGACGACTCATGTACGTGACCATTTTGGATCTCAGTCACTTGCCAAGAGCCCATAACCTGCTGCAGAGCTTCTTTAGATAATTTATCTGCGTCTTCATTCCGGTTCTTGTAAATGTGATCCAAATAAAAGACATTAAAAGACTGTTTTAATATCATAATTTCTTCAAGAAGGGGTCTCAGCATATAATTCTGGCATCTATTGTTTCCATTAACCCATTTTATCACATTTAGAGAGTCTCCAAAGATCTGGATTGCGAAGATGTGTCTTTGTATAAGCCAACAAAGGAGTAATTTGAGAGCTGACAGTTCTGCGAAATTGTTTGAACCAGGACCAATGCCCACTGATGCTGAAATAGAGTGAGATTTTGCAAGAGTATTTATACTACATATCCATTTCATTTAATTATAGGCATCACAACTTCTTACAAATAATTAATTCTTAATTGTGTCCCTCTATGTATTACTAAATATACCTTGATGGGTAGTTCTGATAATTTATTATGTCGAGATTACTTTTGAAATAATTTGTTTCATTGCTAATGTTTGAAATAATCTATTTCCTTCAAGAATATTTTGATTTCTATTGAAATATTATAAATATACCTTTTCCTCTTATAAATATTTTGAATACATTGTTGTAAGAAATTATCTATTAGTAATTATGAATATATGTAATTGTCTATTAGTAATTAGTTGGCAATGAGGAAGGGAGATGATCTTGTCAATGATTAGTTTGCACCTTGCACGAGGATTGATTCTACACATGTATTTCATTTTAATTCTAGGTCAATTAATTCTTAATAGTGTCCCTCTAGGTATTACTAAATATATCTTGAAAGATAATATTTTTAATAACCTATATCCTCAGGATTAACATCTAATGTATCTAATGCAAGCAATCAAATAAGATTATAAAACAACATCTACACTGAAATAAATTCATCTAATGCAAGAAAACAAATGAGATTAGAAATAAACATCTATAATTAAAGCAATGCATCTTGTGCAGACAATCAAATAGGATTAAAGATCCATATCTACACTAAAATGAATACATCTACATTGAAATCAATGCATGTAGTGCAAACAATCAAATATGATTAGAAGTCATCATCTGCACTGAAATAAATGCATCTAGTGCAAGAAATCTCCTTCCCTCTCTCTCCTCTCCATCTAATTTTGAAAAATATTTTTAATAATTTACAGCCTCAAGATTAACAACATCTAATGCAAGCAATCAAATAGGATTAGAAAGCAACATATACACTGAAATCAGTTTATCTAATGTAAGAAATCAAATAAGCCTAGAAATCAACAACTACACTGGAATCCATGCATCTAGTGCAATAAATCAAATATAATTAGAAATCAACATCTATGCCAAAATTAGTGCATCTAGTGAAAACAATAAAATAGTATTAGAAAACATCATCTACACTGAAATCAATGCATCTAGAGAAAGAAATCAAGTAGGATTAGAAATCAACATTTACGTTGAAAATAAATGCTAGTGCAAGCAATCAAATAGGATTAGAAATCATCATCTACACTGAAATCAATGCATCTAGTGCAAACAATCAAATAGGTTTAGAAATCATCATCTATACTAAAATTAGTGCATCTAACGCAAGAAATATTCTTCCCTCTCTCCCCCCTCCACATATATCAATATCTCCCTCCATATCTCCTTCTTTGTCTCTCTATCTGACCCCCCCAAACACACACACACACACTCTCCATATCTATCTATCTCTCCCTCCCTCTATCTCTCTCTTCTTCCGTCGCTTCACCTCGCATATGTATCTCTATATCCCTCTGCCTCTCTATATCACCACCAAAACATACACATTCTTTCTCCATATCTATCTATCTTTCCTTCCCTCTTCATATCCCTCTCCCTCTCTCTCCCCCTTCTTTCCCTCTCCCTCCCTTCTACCTCTCTTCCCTCCTTCTCTCCTCTCTTCCTCTCCCTCTCCCTTATCGCTCCCCCTCTCTCCACATTTCTATCTTTATGTCTTTCTTCTTACCTCCATCTCTCTCCCCCTCCCTCTCTCCTTCTCTCTCTCACGTCCTCTCTCTCTTCCTTCCTCTCCCTCCCTTTCTTTCCCACCTCCCTCTGTCTCTCTCTCTCTCTCTCCCCCCTTCCTTCCATCTCTTCTTTGCCTTTCTATCTTATCCCAAAACATACATACTCTCTCTTCATCTCTCCCTTGTCACCCTCACACACACTCTCTCTCTCCACTTTTATCTCTCTATGTATTTCTTCTTAATTTCCCCTCTCCCCCCCTCCAACTCCATCTCTCTATCCCTCCTTCTCAAGTCCTCTCTCTGGTCCTTCCCATCTCTCCCTTTCTCTCCTACCTCCTCCTCTCTCCCCCCTCCATCTGTATGTCTCCCTCTATCTCTCTCTTACCCTTCTCTCCCTCTCTCACTCCTCTCTTTCTCGCTCTCTTAATTACTCCTCTCCCCTCTCTTTCATTCTATCTCCATCTCCCCCTTGTCACTCCCTCTATCACTCTATGTATTTTTTCTTCTCTCCATATATATCTAGAGTTAATTATATATCATTATATATTATAATATATTATAATATCAACAAAATGAATATTTATTTAAATTTAATATTTTATTAATCCAAAGTTATTAATATTAATAAATTAATATTAATAATATTAATATAATAATATATTAATATTAATCTTTTAATAATCAATATTATATTTAATGATGTTTTTTACATAACATGATAACAAAATGTATAACAAAACTACATCAAATTAATATATATAGTTTTTCATTTTAAAGAATCATTTTACAAATATTTGATTAAAAAAAGTATTAAAATATTTTGGAGCAGGATTCTTTGTGTTGAATTAACCTTTTTTTCTTTTGATTAAGAAATGTATTGGCTTGAGTAAAGAGTAAAGTTGTTTAAAATTTTATCTAATTTGAAACTTTAATGTGGTAATTTTTTTGTTAAAGGTAAATTCACGTATATGATAAAAGAGATATTAGACACATTAGCCATTTAAAATTCAAGTGAATGTTTTGGCTGACATTAGAGAAAATTATTTTTATTATTTTTCGAGGACTTGATATTGGGTTGTGTTATATTCTTTCCACATAGTTAACAGGGGGTTTGAGGGGTACCCGTAACCCCACTTTATGGGGTCCGGGGCAGCGCCCCGGAAAATTTTGGTTTTTTTGGACCCTATGTTAAGTTGGGCAGACCCACCTATGGTTTTGTGCATGATTTTCACACATGTTTTTTGGACGCGATGGTTTTCGGTCCATGGTATTGGATCGATGGTTTTTCGGTCCATGGTATTGGATGCTTTAGCATGTATAAATATGCATTGTAACATTGAAAGGAACATAATGAAAAATCAAGCTGGTAGTCTCGGTTTCGAGATCCAGTGAGAAATCTCTGTGTATATGTGTTTTATGTGTTATGCTCTGGCATTTTTATTTTTCCTGTGATTTAGAATTCGTATGCAGGTAATTTCTGTACGGGGTTAAAACCTAAATTTGGTATCAGAGTTGTTTTGGCTTCAAGGGGGTGCCTTTTTTGTTGAGGGGTTTCGCTCGAGCCTGTGGTAGACCCTGTTCAGTGAGAGATCTGCAAGATCGATTCTGGTGGTGAAAGAAGATGGCGAGCAGCGGAAAGATAGAGATTGAGAAGTTCAATGGTCAAAGTTTTGAGTTATGGAAACTCAAGATGGAGGATTTGTTGGTGGATAAAGAGCAGTGGATCGTGGTAGATCTGGGTACTAAACCAGCAAGAGTGACCGATGAAGAATGGAAGAAGTTGGATCGGAAGGCAAAGAGCACAATATGATTATGTGTCTCAGATTCAGTATTGTTGAATGTATCAGGGGAAGCTACGGCGAAGGCTTTATGGGACAAGTTAGGGACTTTGTACCAATCTAAGTCTCTGGTGAATAAACTGTTCCTGCGGAAAAGCTGTATAACCTGAGGATGAAAGATGGAGACTCGGTGACAGAGCATTT
>APFE031596601.1:35993-73525 GCA_000404065.3 Pinus taeda | reverse complement strand
TTGGGTTGTGTTATATTCTTTCCACGTAGTTAACAGGGGGTTTGAAGGGCACCCATAACCCCACTTTATGGGAATTTTGGTTTTGGACCCTATGTTAGGTTGGGCGGACCCACCTATGGTTTTGTGCATGATTTTCGCACATGTTTTTTGGAGCGATGGTTTTCGGTCCATGGTTTTGGACGCGATGTTTTTTGGTCCATGGTATTGGATGCTTCGGCATGTATAAATATGTATTGTAACATTGAAAGGAACATAAATGAAAAATCAAGCTGGTAGTCTCGGTTTTGAGATCCAGTGGGAAATCTCTGTGTATATGTGTTTTATGTGTTATGCCTCGCATTTTTATTTTTCCTGTGATTTAGAATTCGTATGCAGGTAATTTCTGTACGGGGTTAAAACCTACACTTGACATACTTACACATCGGGGTCATACTGAGATGTATAATGTGTCTCTCTAACCAAACATCACCATCCAATTAAATAAATTTATAAAAAAAATGTGTTTTCTATATTAATAAAGTTTCCTTATTTGAAAATCTATAAAGTAGGCTAACATCAACTTTATTACTAAGGTTTTCTTATTTGAAATCTACCAGCGTAGATCATCTTAATCACGAACCTATAAAGTTAGGTAAAAGTCAACTTTATTACTAAGGTTTTCTTATTTGAAAATATATCAGCATAGATCATCTTAAGCACGAATCTAACATGAGTAAAGAGAGATCAAATTTCTTCGGATGCAAATTTATTTTAGAGTGCAAAAAACAATGTGTAATTTTTAATTGTTTAAATTGTATTTTAAAATGCTATAGAGATTACATAACATATGTATTCAGTCATTTTATCTGCACACATTAAAATAGTTTTTTGTTATTAATATATTTTTAAGTATACCTCAATATTAATTCATATTAAAATATTTTTTTCATAACCCACAATGGATATTTTATTCTATACAACATTAAAATATTTTTGTATTTAGAGAATATTTTTATTTTATTTTAAGAGGTACATGTGTCAACTCCAAGTTGTGCAGTTACACATCCCCTTCGCACTGGGTTGTAGAATGAGCCTCTTGGCTCAATAACGTTATCCCATTTCATATTTGAAGTTGTTTTTAATTTTTATTTTTTAAATAATATTATATTTAAAAATAAAAAAAAATATGAACGCTAAAAAATAAAAAATCATAAACAATACAACTCAATTTTAAAGAAAAATTTATATTTATATTTTGTGAATTACGAGTATTATTAAGTACATATTAGGCATTAATTTAGTACTCTAATTCATTATGGCAGAGATGTTGTCTCATGACAAATATTAAAAGAAATAAAAATTAAGTTTTATATATATATATATATAGATAGAGAGAGAGAGAGAGAGAGAGAGGGAGAGAGAGAGACATCCTATTTCTTGGATATATGCTTTCTACTTCCCAATATGAGGGAGACATGCATTTAAAAATATGCTAATAACAAAAACAACATTTTAATGTGGAAAATGTGAGCCATAAATAGAATATTTCAATGAGAGTTCCTATCATTAACAATTTTACTCGTGTATTAGTCAAAATCAATGAGACTTGAATTATTTTAATGCTCAACAAGACACATGCCCTCACATACATACACAAAGCCATCATAGATCCATCTTAAACCTAGATCTATCAAGTGCCCATATGAATCAATGTTCTACAAATGAAAACCTTATTCAAATTTCTCATAAAAAAGATTTGCACATCTAGAGATTTCAATCAATGTTCTATAGATGAAAACATTATTCAAATTTCGCACAAAAAAAGATTTGCACATCTAGAGATTTGATCCTTTGATCACTTGAAAAATTCAAGTTTAACATTGTTACACAACATTTTGTCACTGTCCCTATACTCCTTGTTCCTTGATCCTGGAGGATCTCTACAGTGAACCCCGCATGCTTGGCATTCATGAAGAAACTCCCATTATGTCCCTCTTCATGAGCACATCATTTCCCTTTTGCACCATTTGCCTTGAAACTTCTGTTTTTCCCAGTTTACAAGGCCAACGCTAATGACCTTTGTCTCCCCCGTGCCGATGTGCAGAGATTAGCCCTATTTCCTGCGTCGATTGGTGCAGGTGAGCTGTGTTCCAGTCGCATTGGTCCTGTTATGGAAAGTTTTTTAAATTAGAGCCGAAGCTTCCATCTTTAGAAGCTCCATAATGGAAGTCTGGTAAATGATTTGACCGGATGGAGTTGAGGATGACAGTGTGGGCTCCTTTCCCCTATAATGATGGAACTATCTCAAGGGATAAGTTCCTCTCCCATGAGAAGAGGATCCATCTCCCATCCATATTTCCTATATAAACCTCCCTTCTTCCCAAGCACAAACTAGTCACAGTGTGAATGTTATAGTCATAGTTAGAGTGTTGGCTGAGTGTGAGTATACTATTTTGATTATACAAGCAAGCTATTACTAGTTGTAGCCATCTAGTTTTGTGAGGGAGAAGTGTTTTTGGTTTGGAGTGAAGTCTAAAGGGAAGAGCCTTTAAACTATTGTTGTTTGAAGCCATCATGGAATGCTGGCAGAAGTGTGTGGGAACCTGGCCTTGTCAGAGGAAGACTGCGACGCCAAGACAAATGGTTGTAATCTCTCTTTGATATTAATATATGCAACTATCAATTGATTTCCTACATGTTTTTTAATATTACATATTCATGTCTTAATGTTTCTTGACTTGTTAAGTAGGTTGAGTTGCAATTTGTCTATTATTATGTTTGTGTGTTGTTGTTGTTTACTTGTTTCAAAAACTTGAAGAAGGAAGTGAGAGATTACTAGAGTGAGCAAGCAAGGAAATCGTCAAACAGGATAAGTGACCAAGAAATAGGCCCTCTTGATTGATTCTAATCTAAGGAAATCTTCCATAGAATGTATCTGTTGTGGCTAGACCCATTATTGGGCTAGAGGAATTCGTTCATGTCCGCACTTATAATTTTATTTCACCACTAATTGGAAACTCCACTAGGGAGATCCCATCTTTTGTTTATTTTCGATTTCATGATTTCGTGAGAACTTTGCAAGTTTCACGTCTTCCCTTTGGTTCTGTTTCTTTTCTCCTACTTACTGGCCTAAGTCTAAAATTCATAGTAGCAGATCTAGTCCCTGTTTTGAATTTTTTTTCCTTAGTTCCTTTGGATAGTGCGTTTAATTGGCTGACAATCACGCTGACCAGCATGAATTGTGGAGGAAGAGTCGCGCTGACCCACCTCTGGTGCTTGTCGTCAGTTAGGCAGTCGTGCCAATCTCTATAAGTGAATATTAGGGCTAGACCCCGATCTTGGCCAGTGTATTATGCTCTTGTGTTTTTGACCTCGTAAGTCTGTTTGGGTATTTTCTCCCTGACTAGAAAGCTTCATTTAGCTTGCTTTGTGTGCTTGCTTGGTTTAGCCCACCCTTTGATGTGCTAAGTCTGGCCCTTTGTGAAGTTCTTTTTTATTTTTGTTTGAATCCCTCGATCGATGCTAGTTGTCAGTTAGGCAGTCACGCCGATCACCCATTAGCACTAGTTGTAGTACTGGTCACTTGTACCGATCGTCGATGCTTTTGGCTCAAAAGTGGCTTCGGTCTTAGGGGTAAGAAAAATTAGAATTTCTCCCATTCCAGTGCCAGTGCGTCTTGACCCTCAGACTCTCTTCTTCCGCCCAGAAGTGACTAGGATGCTTTTTTTTAATTGAATGAGTGAAATAGTCTCGTTTGTTCTCTTATTTCGAGTGTCTCTTTTCTCTTTCCAAGCATAGATTACATTGCTTGGTTTGTCGATTGAAGCATTTATGATTGATTCTTGTTTCTCCAGAATTATGAAATTTTCATTAAAGTGATTTATGTGAAAGATTCATTTTTCATTTTATGAAAAGAAGAACATCATTCTAGTTTACTTAAGCGAAAATATTGCATTAGTAGCATCATTGAGAAGCTATAATTGCATCATCATAAGCATTGGAAATGAAATGAAACTTCTTTTGTTGTTAAGGGAATATTAAGTGCATTTAGGACATGTGTTAGAGAAAGATTTCATTCTTTGATTGTTGCATTGATTTTGTGTTCCCAATCACTCAACTAGTGTTAACTTTCATCGAAGACAAAGATCTCTTTTCTCATATAGTTGCATGCTAGGATTTTTTTTCAGATGACAGTGGTAGGGCCTTGTAATTGAAACATAATTCAAGATAAACTGTTAAAAGTTATTGAATTAACCTAAGGAAGCATTGAAACTTAACACTCACATCTAGTGGTCTAGGCTAGAAACGTGTTCTGGCGTATTTAAACCTAGCAACTGTCTTTCGCTTCGGCATTAGACATCGCTAGTACAGACTTGTGCTCCCCATACTGTCGTGTATATAAAGGGATACACCACTGGGTATACAATCCTTTATCTGTTGGAAGCTGAGTCTTCCACCTTGTAAACATGATACACTAAACACAACATTCAGGGAGATTGCTTTCTTGTACTTCTCGGTTCCTCGGGAGGTATTATGCAGTTCACGGTTACTTGGTAATCCTCTTTACCTAGATCATCCAAAGCAGTCATTTGATCTTTTTGACTCATTAAATTTAAAATATCATTTGAGTGCTTGTCCTTCCGATCTCGTTTCCAATCGAAAGTGATAGAGTCACCTTTCGTCCTTTTCTTGACTCTTAAAATATGAAACGACAAAGTTTCGTTTCAATGTCTTAAAATTAGCTGCCCACAAAATATTCCTGGTTAAAGTTATCTTCCTTAGTGATTCTTTAGGGTCAATTCCAATGGAAACATTCCCAAAGTATACCCGTCAAGGGTTCCCCTCAGATGGGAATCCTAGTCCTTTTCCTTGTTTTGGAAATGTTGGTGCTCCTTATATGGCGATGTTGTCCCTCCCTGGGTTAACCATTGGTTTACCTGTCTGGTTATTTTCGACCTTGGTGGTCCTAAGTATCCCGACTCCTGTGCAAATGTCTCCTTCATTTGAATCATGTCACAATGATTCTAAGGTTGACCTCTCACCTTCTTCCCCCATCTCTTCACCCTCCTCTTCTACTTCACTTGGTGAAAGTTTGAAATCCAATAACCAGGACGCTAAGAATAAGAAGAAGACAAAGAAGTCAGATAAGTGAGAGGCCAACCGTGCAGTTGTTACTCCAAATGCACTCCCCATCGACAAACCTTCTAATCCTTCATGGAAGGTAAAATTCCCTTGCAAGCTATGTAAGGGTGACCATCTCCTTTGAGACTGTCCTGGAATTCCCAGAGTCTTAGATGTATAGTCTCAAAGTCGGGATCGACCATCCCCATCGACCTCTAGAGATCATGTTGATGTTGCATCCTTGGTTAGAGATAGTAAGAAAAAAGGGAAGGTTAGATTCCCTTGTAGGTTATGTGAAGGAGAGCATCTTCCTCACATTTGTCCTCTTATGGATAAAGCTTCCAAAGTTTTGGAAAACCTTACAGCTCCTCAACCCCAACTTCCTATTGGTTATCGGAGGCTTTCTTCTAACCCTCTCCCAGTTGGTAAAGAGATTGACTTGGATTCATCTCTTGCCTGTCCCGCTCTTCTTGAGAGAGACTCTCTTGTGTCTATTCCTGACCAACCATTTGGTCGAAAAGAGTGTTGACTTGGTTTCGCCACCAGTTGCTCACTCTGTTCCGGGAGACTATATGGTCAATTATGTGGCTACCCATTCCATCTTTGCATCTGCTAATAATCACAGAGATGGTATAATACATTATGTACTGGGGGCATTGGAACCACATCTGTCTATGGTACCAAATGACATGTATTCCTCCCAGAGCATGGCTTTTCTGTCTAATGAAGACCTCTTGGGAGCCATGTTTTCGTATGGTCCATGAATAGATGTACCAAGGATAGTTCTTTTTATATGTCAACCTCGTTAAAAAATGAAACAACATGCAAGGATAGTTTGTTCCTGTATCAACCTCCTTAAAAAAAATTGAAACAAGGACCGTGGATCAAAATTCCTTGCCTCGTGTCAAGCTCCTTAAAAAATGAAACAAGAAGATGTGAGCATAGTTCTTTGTCTTGTGTCAAGCTCGTTAAAAAATGAACCAAGGGTCTCGAGGATAGTTCTTTTATTGTGTCAACCTCGTTAAAAAATGAATCAACTCCATTTTCCAAATCGAGTATTTGATTAAGATATCGTAAATTCCCAGTCAAGTCTTTCCAAGATCTTGAAAGTGAACCTTCATTCCATCCACCTAGTTGATTGAAATGAAGCTTGGGGGGCATGTACCATGATTGAGTCATTATGCTGGGGGCATGTGAACTTATGCAAGCATAGTTTTTCGTTTCAAGCTTGTGTAAACATGAAACTGAATCCAAGCAGAGTACTCCATGGTTCAAGCTTGTGTAAAAATGAACCCATGCCAAATTTACATCTAGTGATTTCCATTTTTATCAGTTGATTTATGCTAGATGAGCCTTGGTTGTTTCATTCCATTGTCACCATCTCTTTGGTTGATCATATGCTTTCACTTGATTGTGTTTCCTTTCCTGAGGGACCGCAGCGATGAGTGGTTTTATTAGCCATCCTCTTGACCATTACATGTTTTGAGCAGTTCCTCCATTGTTGGAACCAATTGCTACCCTTTATACCACTCGTTCCTCTTGGACAAGTCACTTTTAAGCTCTTTTCTGACTTGTAAAAGATGAAAATATTGCTGAGCATTTTTTCCTTTTTGACTCGTTAAAGAGAATAAAAACGGGGGGTTCGCTTTCAGCTCTTTTTTGACCCTTTAAAATTTTAAAAGATGGCCAAGCCCTTATTACTTCGAACTCGTTAATGGATGCAAAACGTCATGTGCCTAATATAAGTTTACCCCTTTTCCAGGCTGGGAGGCAATATTTACAAAAAAGGTACTCCTTGACTGAAATGGTCAAGAGGTTCTCTCAAGTATTGATTTCTACCTTTCCGAGCTCGAGAAACACAAACATATGAAAAGAGACCATGTGGAGTTTTATTTTACGTGTATTTTTCAAACTCTCTAAACATGAAAAAGATACCAAGTTACACCTTTTTCAGATTTGTTAAACTATTAAACGACACTAGATTCGTCACCATGACAAACACGAGCTTCTCCTTCCTAGGGCTCGTTATACTTACTAGGTCGGATTCGTCTAAAAGATGAACTTACAGTGCAAGCATATGCTATGCCCTTCAAGATTACGATTAAAAATAATTGGGGTACATGCCAGAAATGGTGGGGGAAAATTTGGAAATCTATCGAGTCGTGTTGGTAGCTTACTCTTGAACATGACACTCTTTGCTTCGTGTCAGGTTGAGACATCCTCCTTTGCATCATTGACCTTCCTAGGTTTGAGCCGTTCATTTTTTCCTTCCATCTGATCTCTACTATGTCACTATGACCACCAATCCCATGGATCCAAAAGCTGCCAAACTTCCAGTTGTGTCGCTGATATGTTCAAGAGGTTTTCCTTTTGCAGTTACACTTACCTCTGAGTCTCTATATCATCTAAAATAATTTTACATCCTCTTGTCTCATGTCGATGATGTGGGATTCATTATGGCCCTCCTTCAACATTGTCGCTTCCCGTCGACTTCGACCCATTATCCAGGATGTTGACCTAGAGACTCCCTTCTAGTACCTTAAAGCTTGCATGCCCTAATGGCAAGTTCTTCCATAGGGGCTTCACTAGGGGAGAAATACCATACCACGTGGGTTCATATTGGGGGATATATATTTAGGAAAAAATGACATAATATATTGGAGGATATATAGGGGGTAAAGGGTTATCTTCTAGATAAAGTCTAGATCGTCATCGCTCTCGTCGTCACGCACTGGCTCTGTGTAGCGCAATCCTTCCGCAGGGTCTAAAGGTACCACTACATGCAGTGACTTTTTCTCAAAAATCATTTTGTGTTTCTTTAGATTTATCACTCCATTCATACTAGTGGCCCAATCTATTCCAAGTAGCGCGGGGATAGGGATTGCTATCATTGACAATCTTTATCACTTCGAAATCTGCAGGTGTGCTTACACCTTCAATATCTAACGTTATCCCTGCAATCTTCCCATCGGTAGGATCTTTTGCTAGTTGGTCATTCACAATTGAATAGGAGGCCATTACAATGCGGGCCTACCCATGCACTCCCATGTCTACTTTGGTAGTACGTTCGCGTCCGATCCGAGATCCAGAATCACTTGATCCATTTCATATTCCCCGATTTGCGTAGTCAATCGGATCTTATCTCCTTCCTGTTCATGTTGTGTGCTTCCCGAGCTTCCGAACTACACGTGGTTCCTTGACCCAACACCTAGTGATGAGTTTCTGCAGCCCCTTCACAGCCTTGTTGTCGCGCAGCAACTTCATGCATGTCTCCAGAAAGGTAGTAAGCATTCATGGGTCCATCTCCGATTCTAGTTTGTATTTACTACCTGAAGTGGAGGCCTCCGTGAATCTCTTCTTAGCTTCCATGAATGTCTCCCTCACGTGCTCCAAATCAAACTCTGGTTCCTTTGTTGGGGCCTTTCGAAACCAAGCACTCTCTTCGAGTTGCTTTCCCTTCATCTCTTCGTCGGACTTGTACAATTGCGGGCATAATGCCCTAGCCCTCTGCAATTGTAACAAATCAGCTATCTGTGACCCCTTCCTAGTCCCATTCCACCTCGACCTCGTCTACGCCCCCGAAATTCAGTGGGTGCCATCCCTGCATTTTGATCGATGGCTCGCGTTTCGGTCTGAACTTTGTAGGCAGGAGTTTGATCCATCATTAGTTCATAACTTCTACAGGTGCGTTCATCATGGGCTACCAACCTGCAGAAATTACAGAACAACTATTGGAACGTCTGCGTATACTTTTGTAATAGGTGACAGTTATCTGTAGCGTGCTTCCCTCCTATCTGACAAATCTTGCTCCATAATGCAGGCGCCGCGCTTGGCCCTTCTTGTGCCTCTGATCTCAATGGCATTGGCCCTCCTCCCGCTAGGTAGTTCTCGAAGACTGGACAATGGTCCTTGTCATGCCCCTAGCCCTTGCACTTTATGCACCATACCTCCTTGTGCGCTTCTGGACGAGTTGTCCTGTCCTGTTTCAAGCTCTGCATTTCCAGACACAAATTTTTCAGTTGCACGTGGATTTGTTGGACTCCAAGCCCAGGTTCTTGTATCAGGGTCTCGTGCAGTCTCATTGCAATCTCCAAAGCTTCGACCTGGGTGGATAACTTCTGCTGAGACAACGCGGTCCTTAGATGCGGCGTTAGTGATGCTACAAACTATGCACGATGTTGTCCATTCGTCAAGGTCATGTTGGCTTCACGAATCATACCCTTTAGTCTTTGATCCAGTTCCCAGGGGGTCTCGTCTGGAAGCATCATGATTTCCTTAAACCCAATAACCGGCTATGTCTCCAATTTTGCCCTGCTAAATTCCCTGTTCAGCGCAACTTGGATATCCGTGATCCCTGCGTTTGGATTATCGTTGGAATGCTTAATGTACCATGTCAGTGCGCAATCCTGCAACGCGCTTACCAGTGTTGCCTTCTTTATATTGTCATCCACGACTCCTTGTGCTTTCCATACAGCCTTCACCACGAACCAAAATTGGTCCAGATCTTCGTTCCCAACCCCTTTGAACACCGACAATTTTATCGCACTCGCCATAGTGAACTATGAGGGTGGCGGAGGTGTTGTGGGCGGAGATGGGGGTGAAGATGGTGAAACTGGTGGCGGTGTAGGTGGGGGTGGTATGCGCGGAATTCACTGCCTTATCAGACTAATCACACTTCTTGGTGAAACTTTCGCGAGCTCTTCCTCGCTCTCTCGCTAAGGCGAAATCAAGGTGCTATTCTCTATCTCCACGCTACCTTCATTTGTATAGACCCTCCGACTTCGCATAGCCCCAAACATCAATTTATTAGCATAACGCGCTTTTCACATAGTAGCATTTTAATCCAAGTGTTCAAAGATTTAACGTACTTACCTCATGGTCCTTTGAGGAAGCGTTGTTCTACCTCGCTGTAGCTGACTAACGTGTCTACCACGAATTTGGTGATAAACCCTCATATAATTTGATCGAGCCAATGGTCCACAGCGCACGTGATCTTATCTTCCGATGTTTCTAGTCTGCGCACCAACTTTGGAGTCCAGATAATTGGTTTGTCAAGTCTACACCTTCCTTGACTGTCTGCTAGCTTTACGATCCACTCGTACAACTTAGAGGGGAAGGATGCAAAGAAAATTTCGTGGATTTCTGTATATAAGTAGCGCTCTAACCAATGCTCCTTCGATACTCGCAGATTCCTATTTTCCTACGTCGCGAACTCGTGAATCTTTATGTCCAACCACCCTTCAATTTCTTTCTTTGTCGGATTTCAATGACATGACATCAGAAATCCCTTATGCAAATCCAAATCCCGGCAACAGAACTATTTGTTGGCTTGTTGGATCCTGACCCAGGTTCAGAGGTGATTTAGTAAAACAAATCCCAGTACTATTTCTCTTTCGACAACAGTCCGCAGAGCGCGGACTGAGGTCTCACCTGAAGTAGTATGGGAGGGTGCTAGAACCAGGTTTCCACACCTTGGAGATGTCTGATGAGTTCAAGTGGTCTGCGGTTCAACCCTACGTGAACTTACCTGTACCTTGCAGCCTGTGATGTTGCCTTCTTGCAACCCTACTCAGGGGCTGAATGCTATTATTACCCTAGTCCTTACCAGTATTCCATCGTTAGTTGATTAACTTAGCTTACTTGCATGTGTAAAGTATACTTAGCAATATAAATCATTCATACAAGTGCGTGCAGTAAATAAACAGTATATTTGCAATTGATATCAAAAATGTAATAACTCAAGAACAGATACATAGAATTTGAATAAAACTTCTCTTTATTATTCTCTTCTTCGATTACAGACTCGACTCCACCCTGTGCACTCAGCTACAGGGGTCTGCGCACTCAGCTACGGACAACTAGGCCTCTACGCACTCAGCTGCAGAGCCTTCTCCTGCTCCTCGACCCAAAGGCACACTTAGACATTTGCTCTATGCTTCTATTTTTCTATCCTCTACATCCTCTCCTTTTACACTTAGAGCCTCGCCATTACATTACAAACTAGGGCAGACAACCCTGTGACTCTAACATACTTCCGCATTTGCAATTCACAGGGCTTTACAACATCATTCAGTCAAAATATGGGCTTTGAGCCCCAAGACATGCTTCAGGGGGGATTCCATGCCCAACAGTTCAACATAAGTAAAGATTATCATATTGTTTTATTGGCAAGTGAATTTCTCACAAGAATTATTGGAATGATTTCAGGTTAAAAACTTATATCCCTTCATCATAATTAACTGATGCTTTAGGCTGATATACTCAGTGCAAGAACATGAAATCTTCCGGTGTAGGCACATCGTTTCAGTACAGACACATTGTTCCAGTGCAGGCACGTTGTTGCGGTGTAGGAACAATGATTCAGGCTAGGAAGAAAAACATGTAACAAAGACAAATTCACACATTCCTTAAACATTGAATATTAAATCATTTCGAGAGAAGCAATATAATTTAGATCTCTTTTAAAAGATTTTAGTGGTTTCATTAATTTAGTTGGAATGAAGTTGCTAGTTTTTATTTCATGTTTTCCATCTTTGCAACATAGCATTAATCTTATAAGACGTTATTGCATTCTTTATTTCTTGAATCACTTTCTTTTGAATGGGGCTTACATTCCCTTGTCCCCAGTACAACTGAGGAAGACTTACTGCAGGAGTTAACTCAATCCAGAAGAGGAGCCAGAAGTAGATTCCCGGAGTTTGTTTACTTTGCTTCATTTTTCCTGAATGATGCCCTTTTGAATTTCTTGCAAGATCTTGGGTTTTTTTTACAGATCCCTGAGGTCGTATTATGGCATATATTGTGCTACGTCTATAAGTTTACTTACCCGTATTGACAAATTAAATGTTGGTGTAAATCTTGCATATATACCGCCCGATATTAACATGACAAGGTAATAGTGGATTTGCTTATATAACTAATAATTGGCTGATGTGACAAGATATAATAAGACTCAATTGCAATAAGGAAAAAAGGGAAAATAAAGGAATTGGGTGAGAATTCCTTTGGCTATGTTTGGAAACCGCTATTCCAAATGAATGAGCGCTTTACATGAATACAAGAAGTCTTCTTAACCTTGATTTTGTCTGACATTATGTGGATATGTGCTAGATTCATGAACATGTATTTGACAAGTATAACAATTGGTCTCTAGCTATGGCTAGATCCATCGAGGAATTGAAGTTCCTTGAGAGATGATTCATGTGTAGGTGTTCAGGGCAGCTTGCTTGATACAACAAGGTGAGGTAACTGATATATTGTAATATGTTTATTTATGCACTAACAATCATGTGTGTATATCAATATGAGGCAGGGGATTGCATGGAAAAGGCATTGCCATGAAATCTTGAAGAAGGTTCAGTTTGATATTTCCATTGGAAGCATTAGGAGTTCATGAGGATTGAATCATGGTGTTTGTTGGGAGTTTTGTGCTTTCAGTATTTTGTGATTTGTTTGGGCTTGATTTGTTTATGGTGTCATATTGTTATTGATATTCATGATTTTCTTCTTGTTCTTATCTTTTATGTTTTAAGATTCTTGGAATTGGTTGGAAAAGAGGAAATTTAATGTTGAAATTGAAACAAGAAATGTTAAAAATAACATCAACAAAAATCCTAAGTTAATTTGTCCTTGAATTAAATTAGGAATTAAATTGTAATTCTATTCTCATAGAAACTTGTAGCGGTTAACTAAGTTAAGTTGACTTAGTTGATTCAGTAAATTCGAGTTGGAAGTCTATCTACAGTCATGTAGGGTGATTCCTAAATTTTAGGGGCCCAGATTGTGCTCTTATTGAGTTGTAATTTTTAATTAAGTTAAACTAGTTCTAACTGTTGGAGGAACTAGTGAGAGGTCAACTGAATTAAATTGGATTTAATTCACATGCAGTGATCAATCCGATAACTGATAATTCACTCAAAAATAACTCATGCATGTCAGTTCAGAGGAAGACCCAGTTGATATTAGAGTTCAACGACAGTGTACTATCAGTTGTATAATCTTTTGAGTTGTACAAATGGTGCATGTAATCAATAGAAGGCCTATGATGGATTGCGCAATTGTGGTGAGGGATTTTCCCAATTCAATATGGGCTAATTATCTCAAGAATTGTGCAAGGAAGTATGGGCTAGGCATGTAGCAAAATTGGTTAAGTGTTGGCTTGAGTCGGTTTTTAAAGCAGTGAGATAGTTTGTACTTGCGCATGAATTATTCGGATTGAACGAGAATTGTATTTTATTATTAGATCTTCTAGTTAATTCAATATAGATAGTCGAAGTTTTAAGAAGTTTCTTTCCCCACAAAATTATTGTGTTATGTGTGATTGAAATTCTTCCTTTTCTGCTTAGTGTTTTCATCAATCATTTTTATTTCCACTAATGAGTAGAGTAGATTCAAGTCTTTTGTTTTAAGATATTATATAAGAAGTTTGAATCTACAATTAAACATCTACATGGTATCAAGATGAAGACATTATAGAAGAGGAGAATACGAGTTTTTTTTGTAGGTGAAATCAAATTTCAGTTTCATACTTCAGAGTCAGCGGGATGTCATTCTACAGTTTGAGACTTGAGTATACCCTAGAGGGTAGCTTGAATTAAATAGCTTGGAAGGACATGATGGAGGCAGTGTTGGAAAACAACGAGTTGAAGAAATTCATAGATCATGATATTCTAAATCCTCTAGCATCTGATGTTAAAGATCTGGATGAATGGAAAAAGTGTGTGGAAAAGGCGAGAAGGATTATCCTAGAAGAAGTTCAAGATCATATTGTCTCAAATCTCCACGGCAAGGAAACTCCATTTGCAATGTGGAAGGCATTAAAGGACCTATTTCAAAATAACAGTTACCACATGAAGCTAGCACTAAAGGACAAGCTCAGAAAGATCAATATGGAGAAGGGCAACTCAATTTCGAAGTATTTGACCAAGTTCACCCAATGTCGGGATGAGCTTGGAAGTGTCTGGGTTACTGATGCAAAAGACGATCTAGTGAGCCTAGCACTTCTAGGACATTCCAAGAGCTGGCACAACTACTAGGACTTAGTTAATGGGAGGGAGAAGCTACCAGAGTGGGAGTGATTATGGTCTAACTTGGTACAGGAAGAGATTCGACGAACACTAGAGATGGGACATCATCCAAAGAAGTGGAAGAGGACTTTGCATTAGTTAGCAAAGAAAAAAAAATCCTAGGGAAATAAGTACCAAGGCGAGGAGGGTGACAAGAAGAAGAACTTGTCGAACATCAAGTGTTTTCACTGTCATGAGTTTGGGCACTATGCCACAAAATTCCCACAAAAGAAAGCAAGCAAGAAGGAGCCTGTAGTAATAATAGTAGGTGAAGCTCTAGCTTCACAATTTAAACTTGATTTCACTCTCATTGCATGCATGGCAAGCAATGTAAGGGGAAGCATGTGGTATCTTGACATAGTGCCTTGTTCTATATGAAGGGGAATAGAGATCTCTTTAATGACTTGGAGGAGAAGGACCTCAAGCAGAACAATTAGAGTTTGGAGATGATGGGATGTATAACATGGCCGACATCGGTACTGTTATTTTTCAGAGGGATTCTGGCTCCCCTCACAGAGTCACAGATGTGATGTATGTTCCAGGACTAAAGAAGAATCTTGTTTATGTCATGGTATTGGAAGACCATGGCTACGATGTGATTTATAGCAAAGGAAAGGTTTTCCTTAGACACATCGCCACGAGACAGGTGAAACAGATCAGTGTGCGAATCAATAACCTGTATGCACTTGAGGTACAAGATGCATGCAAATCCTTGAGGAGCAAGGCAAAAGTTACAGACTTGGTGGTTGAGAGAGAGAAGGAATTACCTCTCAAGATGTAGCCTCAGAAGCAACCTCAGTAAGTTGTGGAACAACCAAAATTGGAGAAGTGGAGAGGAGACTGAGTGGAGGCATCCACTCAAGAAAAGACTTCCATTAGGGGGGAATTTCAAGCCAAGTGGGTAGAGGGAGTACATGTAGCCATACCTCCAAGTGAGAGGTGGGGCAATGTGAATTAATAGTCCCAAGAGTGCATAAATTTGTTCAGGGTCCATTGAGATGTTTTGTCTCATGGATCATTACCTTGCTAAAGGAGCCCACAATAGCATAATAGATCAGTGGTGATTGATGTAGCCAGATATCAAAGTGACAAAGACTAACAACATTCAAACACTGAGAATTGGGAATTGATGAAACTGATTGGTCATGGCCCATTTGAATGAATATTGAAAAAATTATTAAACATAAAGTTATTAAAAGTGAGATATTTGTAAGTGGGTGGCCTCTAACCTCGTTCTCGTGTTAACCACCAAATACGAATTTTCTTCCTATTATTTCAAATTCATTACCCTTCCCTATTATAAATAATAATAATATAATAATAATAAAAATAAAAATTTATAAAATAAAATAAAATTAATAATAACTTCTCCCACATATTATATATATATAATATAACAAAGTATTTTCTCCGAAAAACTCGTTTGACCCAGGCGTAATGCAAGTTGGATCTTTCAAAAGACCAAATCCTACGTACAGTTAATTGATAATCATGTGTGTATGAATAGATAGGAGCAATGTTATTAACTATTTTTTATGAATGTAATTGGTTTATATCAATATTAGGGTTAAAAAAAAAATTATGATACTTGTTGAAGAGATAAATTTTTACTATTGTAGTATGTTTATAGATTTTGACTATTATATTAACACAATCACAATAAAAGGATGGATATATATTAATTAGTGTTATTTTATTTTGAAAATTAATAATGTTAATAAATATATATTAATAATCATTTTTAATAATGTAAATGTGATAATTATTAATATTATATATCTAATATTGAAGTGGATACATAAAGAAAATTTATTGGAAATTAAGATTATTATATGTTATATGAAATTTTGAATTTAAGTTAGGATTATTTAATTGATTGTGGTCATTGTATCAAGTCAAGTGAATTTTAAAGATGGTTTAAAGTTATCTTTAAAGAAAGTATGAGTGAAAGGCAAAAATTATGGATAAGACAAAAAAACGAATGGATGCAAAAGGAATTTTATCTCAATGCTTGTCTCACAAATAGCAAGGAGTTGAAGAATTTTGCAGGAATTTTACCTCAATGCTTGTCTCACAAATAGCAAGGAGTTGAAGAATTTTGCTATGAAGAAGTTTCGTAAGCTTATATGGGGAGAATAGTTGGGTAGAAAGAAGAAGTACTATATTCAGGAATTCAACCCCACTTGTGATCTCCAGCAAAAAGAGTACAATGGAGCTAGCATTCTATGGAGAGAAAAGATTCTTATTACTCAATTAAGAACTAACTCGCATCAACTTCAGTGTGAAAGGAGACAGTGGAAAAGACCTTAAGAAGCTTGGGAAGAATGGGTGTGTATTTTTTGCACTTCTAGAGAAGTGGAATAGAAAAAACATTTCATTTTGGAATGTGATGCTCTCAGAGACATCAGAGACAGTTATGGCAATATGTTAGCATCGGTCCCTTGGCATTGTCTTTTAAGTGAGGGGATTGTTAGAAGGTTGGGTCAACTCATCACTAATTTGAATAAGAAAAGGATTGAATTGCAAAATACCAAAAGCAGGGAGGTTGGTGGTCCCATAAACTATTTTTAGTCTGAAAATATCATTCATTCATTCATTCTTCCAAATTTACAATGATTTTATGGTAAAGCTAAATTTTCATGCCCAACACCATATACATATATGGTTTAATCTTTATATAAAAAACTGCGTACTCTAACTAACAAACAAAATGGCTTTTTTCATGGCATTGTTTTAGGTTAATCTTAACCAAAATGTAGGTGAGCTTTTTAAAAACTTGAGTTCAAGTTGTTTAGTTTGTAGAGATGAAATGACTTGTTTAAATTATTTAATTTATAAAATTCAAATATCCCAAAAAAATTTCAGAACATTGAACCTATTTATACATTTACAAATATATTTCAAACAACAACAAAATTACAAATTTACTTAAAATTATATCTCCAAATTTATTAAAAAAAAACTTCATCTACTAAAAACTAAAATTATAACTCCAAATTTATTAAAAACTAAAATTATAACTCCGAATTTATTAAAAAAATCACTTCATCTACCTAAAAAACTATATTGTTATACCTAATTGACTCTTTATCACCATTATACCAAGCCAAGTATATTCTATACCCTATGAATAAACAAAAGGAAATGGATAAATTATGTGTTAGTTTATTAATTTAGGTTCATATTGACTCTTTATCACCATTATACCAAATCAAGTATATTCTATATCCTATGAAAAAACGGTATAAATAAACAAAAGGAAATGGGTAACTTATGTGTTAATTTATTAATTTAGGTTCCATATTGACTCTTTATCACCATTATACCAAATCAAGTATGTTCTATCCTATGAATAAACAAAAGGAAGTCGGTAAATTATGCGCTAATTTATTAATTTAGGTTTAAAGTGCGACACCTATATAGCACGGGTGCTGCGAATTAGACGATGTTTTAAAAATAAAAATCACATCACATTAGATAAATATCACATCCCAACATTGTTAAATATGTTTTGAGCATTGAAAGACGGTAAAGCGATACATAAATAAATAAATAATATATATATATATATTAATTATTTAAATATTATACAACATTGGTTATATACTTAATTATAATACTAATTTATTTCTCAAATTTATATAAAAAAAATAAATATGTCTTTTATATTAATTTTTAATCTACTTTAACACTTTACATCAAAAATCAAAATGAATATGTAGATTTCTCATATATTTAAATAGATATACTTTCTCTTGTTATCATAGTGACCTAGATCTATTTTAATTATGGATCGACCAAACATCCAGAGGGATCAAATCTCTCTCTTGAAATGTAAACTTCTTTTACAGTGAAAAGCGATTTCATCCCTCTTAACTCTTGGTATATCCAAAGTTAAGATAGATCTATGATGGTTTAATTATTAACTTTTAAATTTCATTATTAACCTTTAAATAGTTCACATTAAAAAAAATACCAAGCCGAAAAAAAAATAGTCCTAGAAAATTTTATGTTTTAAATTTAATTTTAATTTTTTTTTAATTTAAATAACTTAATTTTGTTTTTATGTTGAGCTAAGTCAAAATGATTTAAGCTATGAAGCACCTCCAATGGAACAAATTAGATATTATAAATTATCATATATCTTTTAAAAATTTTAAATACATTTTGATTTAATTTTAAATTAAAATATTTTTTAATTAAAAAATTATTATTGTCCACTACTATAGTTATTAAATGATGTTAATTCACCATAATATCTCACTTATTAATTAATGATGTTTAATTCAACCACTAATATATCTCACTTCTTTAAACACCCTTGGATTAAAAAGTAATAATTTCATTTCCATATAATATTATATTTATTATGTATAGTTTTTCATTGGAACTTGCTATTAGTCTTTCTTATAAAAATTTAAAATCTATCCAATTTAACATTATGAAATTAAATTTATTTATTTTTAATAAAAATTATTTTTATTGTATCTCAATATGAAATTGTTGAAATGTCTCCCCTCTTATTGTGTAATGATGAGAAAGTTGACTTTTGTGTACTCTATTATTAATTACTATATACTATATCAAAAATATCATTATATATTTATTGCTATGTACCATAAACACAAATGGTTTGTAATTAAATTTAAAAAATCCATTTTCTTATTGGTGTAAAGTACCGAATAGTTAATTTTATGGGTTTTATTTTTTAATTTACACAAAATAATTTAAAAAATATAAATTTGAAAAAAAAATGTAAACATATTATGTGTACAATTTGTACAACTCTCATTACATCAATCTCTACTCTAATGACATAACATGTATACTATAGCATGGACATTATATAAAAGAATTTCCATCATTCAATAATTAAATAAATAATTATTAACTTAAATATCATTTTTTGGGATTCAACTGCGTTAAGAAAGCCATTCATATATGACTATTTCCATGAGAAGGAGTGGCCACTGACTAATTTCTCATGATTTTTTAATAGTCCACTTAGCACTCATTGCATTGAGTGATGAAGAAGTGGGAGGGGTGAAGAAGTGAGATTGAAACTAGTAAAATGAATCACATAGCGTCAATCATCACTTCTGGGACTTACACCCAGTAACCAAGACTTCTTGGGAGATCACCCATCCGAAATCACTTCTGGCTCGCTTAACTGCGAAGTTTTCCCCACAATCAAATCCACTTAACTTGCTACCCCATTTAATTATACTAAAAATTAATATATAAAAAAAAATTAAACAAATATTTTATATAACTCATTTTACAATTTTATTATTGTTTAGAGTACATACAACACATGACATTACATGATCTGGTTAATATAAGAATATATTTCTGGAAGAAAAAAAACAATTTATTTATTATTATAAACTCGTTTGACCAAAGCCTAATACAAATTGGATTTTAAAAAAGAAAGATTTTACATCATTAAAACACTTTTAAAAATCGATATAATGATCGGAAAAGACAAATTAGATGATTAATATAACGATTTGTCTATTAAGACTAGAAAGAATTTGCATCATCAAAACATTTAAAAAACTTATATACCTACGATCGAGGGCCATGCTTACATCCAAGTGGGGCAGGTAGGTAGGCGGTGGTGGTGTGATGTTACATGTTTTACTAAATTTACGATATAAATTCCTTCGGATTGATGAGGGTCATTGGCCGTGGCCATTTAAATGAATATTAAAAAAGTTATAAGTTCCTTCGAATTGATGAGGGTCATTGGCCGTGGCCCATTTGAATGAATATTAAAAAAGTTATTAAATGTGGGATATTTTTCATTGGTCGGTGGCCTTACACCTCATTAGGGCGTGAACACCAAATACAAATCACAAGGAACCAAATACGAATCTTTTTCCTGATATTGCGGGTTCACTATCTTGTACTGTTTTGGAGACAGTTTTCGCAAGTTATATTGTTTTCGTTTGTTTTAATTTTGCTCAATTGTTATTACTTAATTATTTATTTACTCATTATTATAATTTAATAAATTATTTGATAAATTTATATTTCTATCATTCAAATACCACTTGATTTAAATAATTGTTTTCTAAGAATAACCAAATTTTACAATTTAACATGAAATTTAAATAATAATTAAAATAAATAATTATTTATTTATTCTAGTAAATATTAATTAAAAAATTAAAGCTTTAAATTATTTAATATAAAAAATTTTAAATATTTTTTTTTTTTAAGGTATTAAATTTATTTTATACATTTTTAACAAATTTCATTAAAATTATATTTTCAGATAAAAAATGTTTTCATCTGTAAATTTAATTAACCTACCAAATAAAAATAATTTAATTTACTCGTATCACCATTAAACCCACATCAAATCTATTCTATACGTGATAATTTATTGAATTTAGGTTCATACAGCGGGATAACACCTATGTCCACCACTTGCTGACAAATGTAATGATCCTTTAAAAAATATTTAAACATCACATCAGAATGGAGCAACGCCACATTGAAAAGAAATAATATATATATATATAATAATTATATATATATATATATAATATAATATAATATTATTTTATTTTTATTTTTTATTTTTTATGTGAGAATTGATTTTTAAAATTATATTAACAAAATAGGAAATATATTTTTAACTAAATTTTAATGATGTATATTTTTTTTAGAAGTGTAGTTTAGATTCATTTTAACTCAAGACCTACCAAGGGTCGAGAGATCAAATTTCTCTTGAGGTGCAAACTTCTTTTACAGTGAAAAGAGATTTGATCCCTCTTAGCACTTGGTAGATTTAGAGTTAAGTTGGATTTAAGTTGGTTTAATTCTTAGTCTTTAAATGGGCCACATTAAAAAAGAATACCATGGGAAAAAAACCCTAGGTTAAGAATATTTTGGGAAAAAACTATGGACTAAAAGGTTGTATGTTTTTTATTTTATTTTATTTTGACTAAGTCAAAATGTTAAACATTACAACATGTCCTCCATGTTTTGTGCAACAAGTTGGATATGTATAAATTATCATACACTTTTGAGACATTTAAATACATTTTTATTTAATTTAAATTTAAAAATATTTTTAAAATAAAAATTTTAATAAATTACTTAAATTAATTTAATTAATTTTTATATATATTATAATTGTGATCTTGATTTTTATATCAATATATATTCATGATTCATAATAGCACTATATCTAAATATATATTTACTTGTTATAACTGACATCTAATATCTATCATTCTCATTATTTTATTAAAAAATTTATCATATGCTCAACTATTACAATGCCATGATTTAATAAGCTATTTTATACTTTAAGTAATGGTATTTGTATAGTAGAACTAGATATACATTGTTTAAAACCCATTTAAAAATAAAAACTATTCTAATTGAGAGAGGAGGAAGAAAGGATAAAAATTTCTTTGCATATTTAGAATTGCCTTAGATAGACCACATTCAATGCTTGTCATGTTTGTCTACTCTTGGCATATCAACACAAATATTTGTTTTGCAATTATCAGATTAATCCTACATTTTCACACCAATGGTGGCTTCATTGTATATACTTATTTGAACATGTAATACATCGGGTTGAGTCCCTTTCTTTTCTTGGATTATTCGGTAGGAAATATATATAATTATGGTATAGGTTTAGAGAAGGTTTAAACATGTAGACATAAAGGTTCAACTTTTATGACCCATGAATGGTTGCCAAGGATGACAAGAGAATGTTGTCATGTCCCTTGAGTGCAATATTGATCATTTTGTTTGGTGGTGAAACCTTAAACAAAACAAAAAAGATAAATCAATTTCCTATACTTGACATGATGATATAATAGTAGGTATTTGCATAAAACTACCTTTGTAGTGATGCATATGAATCTTGTAGCTATTAGGTATCATTATTACTTTAAATAAATAGTAGGTTTGGGTGGAGGACAAACTTGTTTTATGAACCCATAATATTTTTTTGATGTTATGGTTTGTATACCTACATGAGATTGTACATGTTAAATTATTATAGTTATGTTGTAAACCCTAGAATATGTATATTAGAGTAACTATGCCTAGAATTCACTAAAGTGATAACATATACATTAGTTTATGGCTATAAAAAATGTGTGAAGTTGTATTGTTACATTTATAGCTTAGAAATGCTTTATAGTGACCTAAGGATAAGTTATACTATAAATGCATAAACGGTTATAAGGGATACATATTTCTAGTTTCACTTATAAACTTGATGACTAAGGATGTGGGCCATCGAAGGTTATATTGGAATCAGGTCTATGGCCTCTAAAAATTTCCACCATGTTTCTAAAATAAGAGGTACATTGCTAAAGAATTTAGAAATTGATTATTTCTGTATTGGCTAAGGAGCATCCTCTATAACAATTCATTTTATATCTTTTGACTTTGATAGCTACAACAATTTATCTTTCAGGATTAAGATCATCTACATGAAAGCCAAAAATGTGAGTTACAAGAATCTCTCACTTGTTTGGACATTCGTTTTTAGTTCACAATACCCTCTCCCTCATTTTAGTAAAAGCCTTTGAATTTTCTTTAAAGTTTCTTTTAACAATACTTCAAAGCCATCACATCCCTTAATTTTCTCCTTGAATATTTTCCATTCAATTTTCTTTTGATGACATAATTCAATATCAACATTCACACCCCGTGAATGAAATAGTACATATTGAAAGGCCATGCCTTTGATAAAAATAAATTACTGATGATAAATTATGTGGGTATTTATCATGTACATTAAGCCTTCACATTTGGAAGATGTACAATTTGGAGAGAAATTATGATCAAAATGATACCAAGTATCTTTTGAATTATGTAGAAAATGAGATGCAAAGTAGGTTACAAACCAAACAACAAATATTGTTTCATTTTACCATAACAAATGCAAGTCCTCACCCAAAAATTACATGCTCTACATCACAAAATTCATACCCCACCTCAAGAAATGCATGCCCTGTCTTAGGAAATACACACTCTACCTCAATAAATGCACACCTTATCTCAAGAAATGCATGCCCTCCCTCCAGAAATGCATGCCCTACTTGTGATGTTTCAACAAAATAACTTTTGACAAGTTTTATCTAGACATCCCGCTACCAATGATTATGTCTGCGATTGTCCACTTTGATTGAATAGGACACCATTCCTCCTTTGAAATATTCATAGAATCAATGAGGAAAAGAAATTTATTTATGTTTATCATGACATATGGTTATGCCTTGAAAACCTTCTCAAACTCTTCTAGAGTAATAGTGCGTGAAAGATATTGACTTCCACTTCATTAAATATTTTTTGTCTAATCTTTTAGTTGAAGGCCGAGTTGAACATAATGTTCTATCCAACACAAGCATGTATCATATTTCTTAATCATGGATATGGAAAAGATGTCCGTTTTTGGAAAAGATGTTGTTCCTTGTAAAAGATGCTTCATTTGATTGGCTAGGATTTCTAACCAGGATTTAAAAGTATTATTTTTTTTATTGTTAAGAATGTGCATCAGACAACTCATTGAACATGGTTTAGTAAAAAAAATTACAAACATATAGAATTTCTAGGCAAATCTTGTAGAAAAAATGATCTGTTTTCCCCAACAAATAGGTTGAAAATGAGTTATCCAAATGAAAATCTTACCCCATGTTGAGTTAAGTCAACAAAAAATTGAAACTGCAATAAATATATATTGTTGGGCACGCTCTTCCAAGAAAAAAAAATGACAACAACAAATATATTTAATTGATATAGTAGCCAAGAGCAGGGTGGCACAGTTATTAACAAGTACCTGGTCATGAAATCAAGAAATTTGATTCACCATGCAATCATTCATTATCTATCATATGGCAAGTAACTTTAAAAAAAATATTGACAAATGGATTTAAGCTAGTAATGTAATAATAATAATAATAAATCCCTTCTTTTTAACCTCATAAGACAAATCATCTCAACGAACTGTTAAAGCTACACCTAGATAGATTGTAGTTACTGGTTCAAAAGAAAATCCAATTCATAATTGGGCTCAAAAATTGGAAAGTGATATCAACTTTGATTTTAAAAAAATAATATTTTTTTCTCGTATCCATATAATATTTGTTGGGTTTAACGAATTTCACTCAGAATTCTTCGTCTAATTTTTGTGGTGACTTTCGTGTAGCAATTTCCTCATTATCAATACACATCCCTTTTCTTTTGAAGCCTAGATCTTCACTCCCTTTAAACCGATCGTACTATAGGTGTTATTCATCTACTTATGCATAAACTATAAGGAACATTGTCATAATTGAAAAGAATGACTAGAATCCAATGTTTGTTATGATAAAATCGAGAGTAAAACTATAAAATGGGCTTCAAAAAATAACTTTCGTGAGCTTTATAGAGGCATCTTTTATCACACAAGAGCGTATACTTGGAGGTATATATATGGCAAAAAACTCCTTTGGAATTTTGAAACTCATTCTAGGTTGTCTCCAACAATGTTCAGTTTTAACTGAATTTGACTAGTTCAGTAAAAGGCATGCCCAATCCTCATTCTTAAGTATTTTTGAGGGATTTCAATATGAAATTATTTTTCTTTTAGTTTGACATATTCTTTTTTTTGCTAATGCAAGAGTCGGACCTTCCAATTCATTACTTGAAAAATAAAAATAAAGTACATATGATACATCAAAGCTCTCAAAGCTGATAAATGGGGAGAAGCCCCCACAAAACTGTTCCCTACATCCTATCTTCAAGCATTACATTTCTCAAAAGAAAAGGTCACAAGGACTCAGATTCGAAAAGAACCTAAGGTTGTCTGCACAAAAAGGCCAAAATTCTGCTCACAATCTTAAACATTGGATTGGGCACCCACACGAAAAGCTCGTAAATTTTACCTCCGGTAACCTCATTTCCCGCCAAACCTAGCCACCCACTACCATCATGACTGTTGAACCTTTTCGATTGATCAAACGGAAGTAGCCCCAAGTCGCCAAGAAAAACTGCTCACCCTTTACTTCATCCCTGCATGGGCGATCTAAACCGTTGATTCATCATAAGAGATCCAACGGTGGAGATAGATATCTCACCCACCAACCTTCCCGAAAGTTAATGAATGATAAGGGTGGTTTTCCTGCCGACCCCACCGCCACGTGGAGCTCTCGGAGTGGGATCGTGCCCGAAAGGGAAAAACCGCTTCCTGCTTGTGAGGGTCGTGATCACCAGAAAATAACGCAGGTTGCAGAGAACAGGGCAAACAAGGAAAATCTCTGGTTTTGTTGTCTTCCAGAGTCATCTGCTCCTGAATGTTCGCATCGTCTGCCTTCCTTGACCCGGTGTGAAAAACATTCGGCGCCTGCCTTCCTGCAACCCCTGAAAACTGTAAACTGGAAACTGGAAACTTCATTGAACCTATTAATTTTGGATTCACCGTTTAAACTCTCCAAACCATTGTTAAAAGACCCCATTATGAGTCTACCTCTCATCAAACAACTGCTGATTAATTGTACCCGCCTCCATAGCTCTTTTGAGGAACACTGTATTGTCTTCATTTGCTTGGTTTTGACACTCCGTCTTTAGTCTGTTTTTAGGGAACTCACGCCAATTCATCACTGCCCTATTCTCAGTGCAGATCACTCCTTGATTGGCTAGCAAATCTACTAGTTTATTGGCCTTTCTTTGCACATGAGAAAAAATCACTGTTCTCAGTCTCTGTAGATGACTTTGAATCCATTGGAAGACTTGAATTAGCCTCCAGCTTGAAGAGGCTTTCTCCGATTTTGTTCCCCAGCTTATTCTTTTGACTGAGTTAATGACCAGTTCTGAGTCGGCTTCAATGATCATGTTTTGGCAATTTTCCTGAACCATGAACTCAAGACATTGTTTCATGGCCATTAACTTCGCCATGTTGTTGGTGGCCTTTCCTAAGTGGCCATGGAACATACACAAAATATCTCCCTTGTCATCCCTTAACACTCCTCCATGGCCTGCCTTGCCCGGGTTTCCTTTGGAGGCCCCATCAATGTTAGAAAACCCTTAGGGGGAGGATGCTAGACATCAAGATCCGGATCCACCATAGAAGCATTCCGGATTGAACCCTGAGGAACGAGACCTTGCAGCTCTAGCTTACAGAGAATCCTCCAATCTGTAGCAGAAGGGGGATTTAAGGGAAGATTTCGAATGTTGGTGCTAACCGTTTCCTTAATCTATTTTAGGATCAGATCATAAATAAACTGGGAAGATTTCTTAACATTCTTGAAGGTTATATTGTTCCTTTCTTTCTAGACATTCCAGAGAATGAAGCTTGGTGTAAGGGCCCATGCTGAACTAAGAACTTCATTATCCGAAAATTTCTTTCGCCACTTGGTGAGAGTATTGAAAAGACTGCCAATATCTCTATCAAACTGTTGGAAGATGGCTGCAAAAGCATCCCATAATCTGGAGGTGAAAATGCAACTATTGAGAAGGTGTTCCATGGTCTCCTCTTGATCCTCACAGAGATGGCATCTAGAAGGCCCAAGGAAGCCCCTTTTCCTGATGTTATCCTAGGTCAGGATTTTCCTTTGCAAAACCAGCCAAAGAAAAAGCTCAATTTTCATCCAACCCTGATGCTTCCATAGGTTTTGCCAAATCCTATCAGGAGCCTGGGAATCGAGTCCAAGGAGAATGAGTTTAGCTTCTTTGAGATTAAAGTTCCCCTCATTGTTTTTGCCCCATCTCAGCTGATCATGCCCCCTAGAAACAAGAATTTTCCTTTGTTCTAACATTTTCATTAGTCTTTCGGCCTTGGTTTTTAGAGGACTATCATTTTGGAGATCAAGCTTTCTCCATTTTCTCCATTTCCCTGAACTATCAGTTTGGTCCCAAAAATCCTTTACCTGGGTGAGCCCCTTGGTATTTGTCTCTCCTTTGAGGTTCTCAAAGTCCTCCTGTAATAGAATAGGTTCTTGTTGCCATCTATCCTCCCAGAATAAGGCTAAGTCTCCCTCTCTAACCTCCCAGAAGCTATGGTCTTGAAATTAAGCTTCTGTTATCCTAGGCTTTGTTCCAAATATGAGATCCTCTTATATTCCCATCCATCCTTATGTGTTCATTATCTAGCCAAGAGCTTGCATATTTTTCTTTCCAAGTGATGGCCCATTGTGCTTCTGGTTCCTTTATCCATCGCCACCAAAGTTTAGCCCCTAGAATCTTACAAAGAATCTCAGGATCATCCAATCCTAGAACCCCATGGTTCTTGGGTTTGCACATTTTTTCCCAAGCAAATAAGGCCCATTTCTTCTTATCTTCCCCCTTGCCCCAAAGAAATTCTCTTTGAATGTTTCTCATTTGATGCATAATTCCTCTAGGAGCAGGGATGGTTGAAAGCATAAAGATTGGGATTGATTGTAGCACATCCCTTGTGAGGACCAATCTGCGAGCCAAGTTTAATGATCTGAATGTCCAATTCCTGGTCTTGTCTTGCAGCTTACTAATCATCTGTTCCCAAATACTCTTGTGTAATGGTTTTGCAGTTAAAGGAACCCCCAGGTATTTCGAGGGGAGAGAGTCTCTTTGGAAACCCAAAATTCTAGATATGTTCCTTTGAAAGCAATGTTAGTATTGAAGAAAAAAATCTTAGATTTAGAAAGATTAGCTTCCAAACCAGATGCCATGGCAAAGTCATTGACGATTTGTTTGTAAGAAAGAGCTTCTTTGATTGTGGGCATTCCCTGAAGCATGGTATCATCAAAAATTTGTTGATGAGTCGAGGCCTATCCATTGTCGGAGAGTTGAATCTCCTGATGTTACCAACTATTTTTGCATGCTTGATAGCCCTGCCTAATCCTTCCATCATAAGGATGAAGAGAAAGGGAGATAGAGGGTCACCCTGCCTTAGGCCCCTGGAAGGGGTAAAGGTCACCGAAGGAGATCCATTGACAAGAATTGAAAAACTCGCAGAAGTCATCAAAGCCAGGATACATCTTACCCAGTTGTGATCAAACCCAAAAGCAATCAGAATTTTCCTGATATAGTTCCAATTCAGTTTATCGTAAGCTTTGGTTATGTCCAGTCGCATGATCATTCCATCTTTTCTCTAACTAGTAAGAGAGTGCACCACTTCATGAGCTTGGATGATGTTATTAAGAATTTTCCTTCCTTCCACATATCCCGATTGTTCTCCCGAAACTAGAGAAGGCAAGAGGGCTTTGAGTCTGTTTGCAGCCACCTTTGATATTATCTTGTAAATCACATTGCATAGAGCTATAGGTCTGAATCTATCAAGGGTTTGAGCCATCTCCTATTTAGGGATCAGAGCTAAGAAAGAGGAGTTCAGAGCTTTCAAAATGGTTCTGTGCCTTCTGGAATCTTCCACCACCTACAAAATATCCTGTTTGACAATATTCCAGCACACTTTGAAGAAATCGACATTGAAACCATCCGGGCTTGGTGCCTTACCATTCTGCATTTCTTTAAGAACCCCACTTACTTCCTCTTCGGTCACAGGCCTGTAAAGGTTGACATTATCCTCTCTAGAAGCTATCCTTTGTATGTGCTTAGTGAAGTCCTCGATGAAGTGATCTCTCTCATAATAGGTTTCCAGTGCTATGGCTCTAAAGTGCTGGAGAAGAACAACCTCTATGTCTTCATGAGATTTGAGATTATTTCCTCTTTTATCCTTGATCAGAGAAATTCTATTATGAGCTCTGTTTGCCATGGTGGATTTGTGAAACAATCCGGTATTTCTATCACCTTCTTTTAGCCATTGGACTCTGGATTTTGTCTCGAGAATATTTCCTCTTCTTTGCATATATTCTCCCATTGTTGCTGATATTTGGTGGCTTGATCACTTCGGTCTTTGTCATGGCCCTCTCTAATAAGGGTTTGGTTAAGTTCCTGCAGTCTGCCTTCAATCATTTTTCTCTCTTCGAAGATATTGCCGAATTCATTCTTGTTCCAATATTTAAGCCTAAGCTTGATGTGTTTTAATCTTTTTTGTAGGAGAAACATTCTAGTTCCTTGAATGTTTAAATCCTTTGCCCACCATTTGGTTACGTTGCTGATGAAATCTGGGTGGGAAAGCTATATATTCTCAAATCTAAAAGGTTTGTTCCTAGGGTTACCAATGCCCTGAACCTCCAGTTGAATCGGCCAATGATCTGACCCGCCAAAGGGTAGCACTCTTGCTACCATTTCCTTTTCATTGAGCATAAGATCCTCTGAGATTATGAATCTATCTAATTTGGAAGCTACTTGAGACTCTCCTCCTCTTTTATTGTTCCAGGTGAAGATTCCATTATTCATTTCAATATCCACTAGCTCCATCTTATCAATAAAGGTTTGAAAAGCCAAAGAGTCTTTGCCAAGAACCCTGGTTCCCCCTTTTTTTTCCATGAGTGATTTAATCATGTTGAAATCACCCCCTAAGATCTAGGATATTCCTACATGTCTATTTCTGAGAATCTCCAGAGAGTTTAGAAGCCTAAGTTTGTTATCCATTCTTTGTGGGCCATATACATTTGTGACCAGATAGGTTTCGTTTTCTCCTACTGGTTGAATTACTACAGATAAATAATCTCATGATGCCTCCGCATCTATTAAGTCAATTTTTTGTGGATTCCAGAGAGTGAGAATGTCTCCTGCTGTATTCTTTGCTTTGACTTCCAGAAACTCAAATCTATTGAGCCATTTACTGTGGATATCTCTTATCTTCTGAATGGAACACTTAGTTTCCTGAATGAAAATCACATCCGGAGATGCTTGTTTCATTATATTACTCAGTAACCTTTGTTTCCTTTTACTACCTAGACCTTTGATATTCCAAGAAGTGAACTTCATAATTAAAGATTAGTGAAGGAATAGCTAGATAGGTCTTTCATCTTACCTGAATCTATCATTAGCTTCCCGCATTCCATCAACAGCTCGTTCTGCTTTTTTCTGCCCCTCTTCTTGACTGGGATTCTAGGTGCTAATCATGTTGTATTTTTCATCATTTTCACTCCTTCTTTGCCTTGTCTATCTTTATGTTTTAGTCTGTCCAACCCTGTAGTTTGGGTCTTCCATAAAAATAGTTGTTGAACTCTATTGAACTCTTCGGTGGGTAACGAGTCTAACCCTTCTCTGGTTCCTTGACTCAAGAAACCTTCTAAGTCTAGGTTCTCTTTCTCTAGAATTTCCTGGAGCTCATGGTCCTCCATATCCGTCTCACTTTGGGTCATTTCAAGATCCATCGCCTGTTCTGCAGTACTTAGCATAAGTTCTTTCTGTTTGTTGTTTTCTTGTATTTGTTCACTTTCTTCTTCTTTTTCCTCCTCCACTGGACTTCCTTCCTTTGCTGTAGCAGTATCTATTGGACCTTCATCTACTTCGAGGATTTGGAACAGGTTCTGATTAACTTGCTGTCCTGTAGCTCTGCGTGTTCTTGGTCCTCTTTTGCCCCTTCTTCCTTTATGTTCCACCTTGATGAAGCTTTCTGGATCCTTCATTGTATCAGCTTTGTTTTTGCTCTCGATCTTACTGAGAGGGCAGTCTCTGAACAAATGTCCATGCTCGTGACATTTGCGACATCTGAAAGGAATATGTTCATGGTCTACCATTTGTATCCATTCCTCATCAAAAACTTCCAGAATAACCTCATCTGGCAGAGCTCTAGAGAGATCCATCTCCACACATATTCTGACGAAGGACGTATACTTTCCCCTTCTAGTAGCCTCAGAAACTTTGACAAAACGCCCTAACTTATTTCCTATGGCTAATAGAGATTCCATTTGCCAGTAGTCAAGAGGTAAAGAATAGAGCCTTACCCAGACTGGGACTGAAGTGAAAGCTTCGCGCTCTGGAACAAAGTTCATAATCCAAGGTCACATATATAGGCTAGTTGTAGCATAAAAGTATGGCCCTCCTTCAAATACTCTGTCCTTATCTTCAATATTTGCAAAAACTACAGTGAAAAATCCCTTGGACCCAAGATGTAGTACAATGCTGCCTTTTGGTTTCCAGTGGTACTTAATCCACATTTGTAAAGCTTTTTCAGTGGGCCACACCCCCATGAATTTACAAATGATTGCATAAGTTTGCATGTGATCCCTGTGCGCCTGCAACGCTGGATCATTTAAAATGAATCTTGGAGTTACCGCCGCCTTGGGTTTGCATGGTCCCATGTGTGCTTTGTCTTTAGTGCTTTGTTCCATGATTTCTTCCTCATTTTCCAATGCATCATTGTGCTCCCTTAACTTAGTTCCCTCCTGTTCTTCTTCATTGCTTCTCTCCTTTCCATCTGGAGGCTCTCTGTCATTTTCTATTGGTTTTTTTCCCCTGTTAGTCACGACCTGCTTATAGGAGGGAGTGGAGATCCCTCCTGTGCATCCTTTCATGGTTGCCTGCCTCCGCGGCCATTCAAACCCCTGGTTTTCTTCCTTCTCCGTTCTCGCCCTCTCGTCCACTCACTTCATAGTGTATCCCTAGATCTTTTAGTTTGACATATTCATTTACTTTTAGTTTTCTAATTTTGGATTTACAAAAACTTGTTGTGTAAATACACTACAAGGTTTCCTTCTAAATGTGAACTACTCACTTAGTTGACCAAAATGCAAGCTTGAATTCTATCCTTGGGTATTTTTTACTGCTTTCAGTTGTAGAAAATATGTTTTTTCCTCCCATGGTCTTATACAAGTCCATACTTGTCTTATAACATTTGCATGAAGTCCATGTATGTGTCTTAACATTTTCATGATGATTTTGTAGCAATCCCACTATATCATGATGGATCCATTCTTATGCATAGACTATAAGCAACATTGTCATAATTGAAAAGAATGGCTAAAATCCTATGTTTATTATGAAAAACAGAGAGAAAACTATAAACATGGGCTTGGAAAAATGTCTTTCATGAGCTCTATAGAGACATTTTTTAAAACATAAGGGTATATATATAGTGAGAATAAATATCTACAAGAAGAAAAAAAGGAACTCTTTTATTCCATTGCAGCACTAGGGCTGTTGTTTTTCACTCTTAGTTGTGTTCAATCTTGGACTCTTCATTTATTTTTGGATTTTGGGGACATCTGCCCATATTGGTAGATGGCCTGATTTGATCTTTTAAATGATTCACATGGATTCTTTATGCCGTTGTTCTAGGATTTCATATTACTCTTTGTAATTAGGTTCATATTTACCATTTTTCCCATTATACAATTGGTTTATTTTCGTTTAGGTTCCCTTATTCAGTTCATGTGTGCTATTAGTTTCTTGTGGCATTTATTGCACTTGTGCTACTATTTTATTCATTTTAGGATCATCGTGAAGTAAGGATACTGAGGAGTTTGCTTCTTCTGTAGTCCCAGGCTTCTTCATCACTTGGGTGTTTATTTGTTTATTCGGGTTTCTCTTGAGCAATTATGTAATTGGGTCGGTTTGTGCATGAGTTTCATGAGTTTGGAGCAGTTGGCTTCTTCTATAGTCACATACTTCTCTATCACTTGGGTATTGATTTGTTTATTAGGTTTCCCTTGCGTAGTTATGTAATTGGGTCAGTTTGTTCACGAATTTGGAAACTGGAAGGGATTTTGATTTTCATTCTATTAGTAGATTGCTTATGTACACTTTCGTGCTTGATATATTTTGTTATTTTATCCTTTTAGTATGATCCAGATCTTTTGTAATATTTCAATATTTTGGTATTACTGTACACAAGCAATGGGATGCAATTAAACCATGGGTTTGGAAGCCCTTTGACATCTAAAATTTCGAGTTTTGAAGAAGCAAGACTTAAGTGTCATCTCTAATTCAATACCCAAACCAGCTTCTTTTGTAGACAATTTGACTGCTCGAAAGAAAGAATGGAATTCAAGATTCTAATCAATGTTCACTGCTAATAAGCATTGTATGAAACAGGGGGTGACACTACCACCAATCAATGGATAACTCTAGCCTTCCCTGTGATCTTTTTCTAAAAGAATAATTGGAGGGGAAATATATATATATATAGCTCCACCTCTAAATCTTAAATGAAATGCTTTGATAAGCAATTTTGCACTTGGCTCCAAGTCCTAAATACTTAAACTTCTGCCAGTTGCCAGTAGTGGAAAACTTGATAACCGCTCACCACAGCTCAACCAATAGCTACATCCCTTATATACAAACCTGCGAAAAGGAAAATATATTGTCAAGAATGGGATTCAAATACATGCTCTTCTGGACTATTAGGCATGACTATGCGTTTGTGGCAGCTGGTGGATTCTCGCCTTGAATCCAGCTTCTCAAGCAATAACTCTGAATAAAACTTCAGCGAGTTGCCAATTGTCGAAAACTTGGTAACCGCTCACCACAACTCAACCAACAATTACATCCCTTATATACAAACCTGCGAAAAGGAAAATATATTGTCAAGAATGGGATTCAAAAACATGGTCTTCGGACTATTAGGCACGACTATGCGTTTGTGGCAGTGGGTGGATTCTTGCCTTCAATCCAGCTTCTCAAGCAATAACTTTGAATAAGCTAAGTCTGGCTAAGAAGCTCATCCAATTTCTTTGAATAAGCTAAGTCTGGCTAAGAAGCTCATCCAATTTTTTAAAATAACACAGGATCCATCAGTGAACTCCCATTCCTCAATTTCTTTCCATTTCCTTCTTTTCACATTCAGCTTTCTCGTCATGCTTCCGGCAACTCAAGAGCCACAGAAGATTGCCACAAATACACTAGCCAACTTGTAAGCTACAGGTGCGTCACAGAGAATTTCCACTGTGAAAATGGCATGCCACAAATCCTTCTAATATGCAAAGATATATCCTTCTTTGTATTCAATGAAGGGTTATGCTTCCAGACAAAAGCCTCGAACAATTGCTTTTACCCAGACGAGAGCCTGGAACAATTGCTTTTACTCAGACGAGAGCTTGGAACAATTGCTTTTACTCGAGGCATCTGCTATGCTTCCAAACAAGAGCCTCGAGCAATTGCTTTTACTTGGGGTAGGGACTTCTTGCTCAGCAAGAGCCCTTGTTTATGAATGTAATTGGTTTATATCAATATTATTGTAAAAAAAAATTATGATACTTGTTGAAGAGATAAATTTTTACTCTGGTCGTATGTTTATAGATTTTTACTAATAACCTATTACATTAACACAATCACATTAAAAGTGATTGATATATATTAATTAGTGTTATTTTACTTTGAAAATTAATAATAATGAATATATATTAATAATCATTTTTAATAATGTAAATAGGCTAATTATTAAATATCATATATCTAATATTGAAGTGGATACATAAAGATAATTTATTGGAAATTAAGATTATTATATGCTATATGGAATCTTGAATTTAAGTTAGGATTACTTAATTCACTGTAGTCATTGTAGCAAGTCAAGTGAATTTTAAAGATGATTTAAAGTTATTTTTAATGAAGGCATGTGTGAAATGCAAAAATCATAGATAAAGAAAAAAAACAAATGGATATAAAAATTTTATCTCAATGCTGGTCTCACAAATAGCAAGGAGTTGAAGAATTTTGCTATGAAGAAGTTTAATAAGCTTATATGGGGAAACTAGTTGGGTAGAAAGAAGAAGTACTATATTCAGGAATTCAACCCCACTTGTGATCTCCAACTAAAAGAGTACAATGGAGCTTGCATTCTTTGAAGAGAAAAGATTCTTATTGCTCAATTAAGAAGTAACTAGCATCAACTTCAGTGTGAAAGGAGATAGTGGAAAAGACCTAAAGAAGCTTGGGAAGAACCTATGTGTATTTTTTGCACTTCTGGGGAAGTGGAATCGAAAAAATATTCATTTTGGAATGTGATGCTTTCGGAGACATCAGAGATAGTTATGGCAATATGTTAGCATCGGTCCCTGGGCATTGTCTTTTTAGTGAGGGGATTGTTAGAAGGTTGTGTCAACTCATCATCAATTTGAATAAGAAAATGATTGAATGGCAAAATACCAAAAGTAGGGAGGTTGGTGATCCCATAAACTATTTTTAGTCTCGTGAACGTTAAAATATCATTCATTCTTCCAAATTTACAGTGATTTTATGGTAAAGCTAAATTTTCATGCCCAACACCATATAGATATATGGTTTAATCTTTATATAAAAAAACTGCTTAGTCTAACTGATAAAAGGAATGGCCTTTTTTTTCACATTTTTTAGGTTAATTTAACCAAAATGTAGCTGAGATTTTTAAAAGGCTGAGTTTAAGTTGTTTAGTCTTTAGAGATGAAATGACTTTTTCAGGGCATTTTTTTGGTTAATTTTCCACCAAAATGTGAAAAATATTTTTAAAAATAAGTTTAAGTTGTTTAATTTGTAAAATTTGAATACCCCAAAAAATTTCCAGAACATGGAATCTATTTATAGATTTAGAAATGTATTTCAAACAACAAAAAAATTACAAGTTTACTTAAAATTATAACTCCAAATTTATTTAAAAAACACTTCATCTACTTTAAAAAACACTAAAATTATTACTCCAAATTTATTAAAAAAATCACTTCGACCACTTAAAAAAAACTATATTATTATACCTAGTCAACTCTTTATCACCATTATACCAAAAACTATATTATCCTACCTAATTGACTCTTTATCACCATTATACCGAGCCAAGTATATTCTATACCCTATGAATAAACAAAAGGAAATGGGTAAATTATGTGTTAATTTATTAATTTAGGTCCCCTATTGACTCTTTATCACCATTATACCAAATCAAGTATATTCTATATCCTATGAATAAACAGTATAAATAAACAAAAGGAAATGTGTAAATTATGTGTTAATTTATTAATTACGCCGTAAGGCATTTCCCTTTGAAATGAATTGCCCGAGTCGTTGCTGTGTCCTATTGTTGATCGTGGATTTGTGGTTTTAGACGATTGAATGAAGTGTGATCATTGATCCAACACTGATCCAAAACTGAACGGTTAATGAGGAAGCGGGACGGATGCACCGCCAACGAGCCATTCGTTTCGCAGCTGACATGTGCTTGGCTCGCACTGCCAACAAAGGCTCTGCCTGGACTTGAGCTCTCAACCTCCGCCTCATGCACAAAAAAAAGACCATCACGATGATGAAGCAGAAGAAATCCTCCCTCATAACACTGGCGAGAAAAATGAAATCGGCATCTTTCCATTGAAAATGTTGTAACTTCTTAGGTAGGAGTGGGAGCGGCTGAGGCCTTGAAATGCGAAGTTAGAAGTCTAGAATTTCCGCAGCCATGGCAGAACAGGTATTCCAGCTCTATTCCTTCAAGGCTTTTTATGGTTTGTTTTATGTATTTTGGATTTTTTAGGGTTTCCGCAGAAGAACGAGCGAGTTTCTGGAGTGGAGAAGATTTTGGTTTATTGAGCTCTTTTAGATTCATGTCGTTTTATGGTAGCTGTTGTTTTTCTTACATTTGTTTGGCCCACAATATCCAGTTTTTATTAAGGAAACCCTTCTTTTTCATCCTGTCTCTCTTCCTATGAAAAACGTGGGATTGGGGCTTAAGCTATTTGCAGCAGTTTTGTTTTGTATGACTCTAGCGCTGATCAAGGTGACATACATTGCAATTACTAGTTATTTCACATTGAAGTGTTGTCTGCCCTATTTAGAAAGTGAGAAGGTTGTGTTGTTTGTGGACAACATTCTGCATAGTCCCTCGTTCTGGCTATATGCAATAAGGCAAGGATCCAGGGCTTTAGTCATTGGGGCATTCACTCCCTGCTGAGATTCACTTGAAATAGGGCTAATGTAGGGATTTGTTTCGTTGGCAAAGTTTTGTATGGTGTTTGATTTTGTGTGGAATGGTTCAACACATTGATTAATGGCCCAGATTTGATAAGTGTTTACTAGTTAGACCCTCAGTAATCTGGGTGTAGAATGGCCAAAAGCTATTTTTGGTCCCTTGTTAGTTTGGCTTGTAGGATTCATGTTAGACTGTTTGGTCCTTATTTGGAAACTTTTGGAAATAACATAAATTAGTAGACAAAGTTTCCATGATGCCAACTTCATTAGGATCTTGTTAATAATAAAAACAAGATATTCCAATGTGTTGGTGCCTTGAGCTGGTATTTTTTTCTCCAGTTGTCTTACGAATGGCCAGCTCAAGATTTTCCCAAGACTTTTAATTTTTTTAAACAATGGGGATTTGAATTTAGACTTTAGTGCTTTTATCAAACGAGGTTCTTGATTTTGTCATGGTTCTTTTGCGTGTTTGGAGTTGCAAGCTCATGTTAAAGCTATTAATCTCAATGCAGGGTATGGGTATATATGTAATATTGGGATAGGCTCTCCGATCATCCATTCTATTATTCTATCCCCATGCTCAAATATTGGTAGATGGGTTTATTTATAAAAAAGCAGTTAACCATAACAAGCCCTTTTAATAGAAGCCAAACG
>APFE031596601.1:20168-35302 GCA_000404065.3 Pinus taeda | reverse complement strand
CACAGGGTCAGTGGGGCCAGGTAAAGATCTTCTGTTTTAACTTAGCATGTACTTCTGCATATAATGTTTTAAATATTTCTTTTTAATAGTTTACAGTCTTATGGTTAATATCTTTCATGATTCAAGCTATAGAGCAACCATTTTGATACAAAGTGTAACATCACCTTAGAAATTTATTATTATTATTCTTTTGTTAAGGAATGACTTAAAGTAAAGCTGAGGGATTACTTGAAAATATTATACGATTGAGTTCACATTGCATTCTTGAAGGAGTGGGTAGCCTTTAGTGACCTCAGCAATACTGGTTTATACTACCAAGATGATGAGTCAGAGTGATACATTGTGGGTGACTTCTTATCTCATAACTAGTTACGCCGTAAGGCGTTTCCCTTTGAAATGAATTGCCCCAGTTGCTGCCGTGTCCTATTTTTGACCGTGGATTTGTGGTGTTAGATGATTGAATTATTTGTGATTGTTGATCCAACACTGATCCAAAACTGAACGGTTAATGAGGAAGTGGGACGGACGCACCGCGAGCGAGCTATTCGTTTCGCAGCTGACATGTGCTTGGCTCTCACTGCCAACAAGGGCTCTGCCTGGACTTGAGCTCTGAACTCTGCCTCATGCGCAAAAAAAATACCATCATGATGATGAAGCAGAATAAATCCTCCCTCATAATGCTGGTGAGAAAAATGAAATCGACATCTTTCCATTGAAAATGTTGTAACTTCTCAGGTAGGAGCGGGAGTGGCCGAGGCCTTGAAATGCGAAGTTAGAAGTCTTGAATTCCTGCAGCCATGGTAGAACAGGTATTCCAACTCTATTCCTTCAAGGCTTTTTATGGTTTGTTTTATGTATTTTGGATTTTTTAGGGTTTCTGTGGAAGAACAAGCGAGTTTCTGGAGTGGAAGATTTTGGTTTATTAAGCTCTTTCAGATTCATGTCGTTTTATGGTAGTTGTTGTTTTTCTTACATTTGTTTGGCCCACAATCTCCAGTTTTTATTAAGGAAACCCTTCTTTTTAATCCTATCTCTCTACCTATGAAAAACGTGGGATTGGGGCTTAAGCTATTTGCAGCAGTTTTGTTTTATATGAATTTAGCGCTGATCAAGGTGACATACATTGCAATTACTAGTTATTTCACATTGAACTATTGTCTGACCTATTTAGAAAGTGAGAAGGTTGTGTTGTTTGTGGACAACATTCTGCATAGTCCCTCGTTCTGGCTATATGCAATAAGGCAAGGATCCAGGGCTTTAGTCGTTGGGGCATTCACTCCCTACTGAGATTCACTTGAAATAGGGCTAATGTAGGGATTTGTTTCGTTGGCAAAGTTTTGTATGGTGTTTGTTTTTGTGTGGAATGGTTCAACGCATTGATTAATGGCCCAGATTTGATAAGTGTTTATTGGTTAGACCCTCAGTAATCTGGGGTGTAGAATGGCCAAAAGCTATTTTTGGTCCCTTGTTAGTTTGGCTGGTAGGATTCGGGTTTGACTTTTTGGTCCTTATTTGGAAACTTTTGGAAATAACATAAATTAGTAGACAAAGTTTCCATGATGCCAACTTTATTAGGATCTTGTTAATAATAAAAACAAGATATTCCAATGTGTTGGTGCCTTGAGTTTGTCTTTTTTTCTCCGGTTGTCTTATGAACAGCTAGCTCAGGATTTTCCCAAGACTTTTAATTTTTTTAAACAATGGGGATTTGAGTTTAGACTTTAGTACTTTTATCAAACGAGGTTCTTGATTTTGTCATGGTTCTTTTGCGTGTTTGGAGTTGCAAGCTCATGTTAAAGCTATTAATCTCAATGCAGGGTATGGGTATATATGTAATATTGGGATAGGCTCTCCGATCATCCATTCTATTATTCTATCCCCATGCTCAAATATTGGTAGATGGGTTTATTTATAAAAAAGCAGTTAACCATAACAAGCCCTTTTAATAGAAGCCAAACGCCTTTTTCCAATATTCTATGCCACTCTGGAGCTTGTATTTGTGGGTGAACAGTGAAAAAGTTCTTGTTAGTATTGTCATTGTTATCAACTAATGGGACATCTCTGATACAAATTCCTTATATTGTTTTCATAGACTAAGAGAGCTTTTCTAAAGCAACCAAAAGTCTTTCTCAGGTAATCATATTGCAGTATTATTTGATTTTATTTCATGTTTAGAATCTTTTGATTTGCTTCTCTTTTGATCCTTAATTTATATTGTTGTAGTTCTAAGAAGTCTGGGAAGGGGAAACGTCTTGGAAAAGGTGGCAACAGGTTTTGGAAGAATGTGGGTCTTGGCTTCAAGACCCCCAAAGAAGCTATTCAAGGTATGGTGATTAAATTCTAGGCAGATTTGATTACTGCGATATATTTTGTTTGTATATATTATTGTGCATTTAAGTGTTGTTTCTATTAAATTATCCATTTGAATGCCAAAATGCTTCCTTGTAGCAAGGTTGCATGAGTGAGAAGACACACCAGGTATAGAAATGGTGTAGTTGTTATGAATTCCCAAAATATTGTTTGTTAGTATGGGGGTATGGTTGCATGAACTCATAATGGTTTAGATCATATCTGCTCTACTAACAACATATATTGGGAACTCGATGGGACAAGAATGCTTGATTGTGGCAACGAACATCTTGTGACTATCTTAGTGCTACCCATTACTTGGAGACATTTTAGTTTCCTATGTGGGCATTGACCATCTTGGTGTTTCTCCCAGAAGACTGAAGCTGCATGCCACCTGCGTGCAAGGAAATTACCATGATTTCACCCATAAGACTGAAAATTATCACCATCTAGAAAGCAGGGATCCTGGTGCCATTTGAAATGTCTTTGTGCTTGCCAATTTAAATGTACTTACTTGATCCATGTGTATTGGACTCTGGAGAAAATTTTAACACTGCCTTTTAGTTGTTTCCCATAAATACATTTGAGGTTGAAATACATTTTAAGTCTTCATATTTAAGACTGAAAATTGACTCCATCATGATAAAAACACAATTAAACCTGTAAACAAGAGCCCTTTATAATTTAATATAGACTGGAATAGACTTCTCATGCCCAATACGTGCATCAATCACTTACCAGGCTCACACTATGTTGTAGATCTTCAACTATTAATCCATATGAATTAATTGAATGTAGAATCACATTTCTTTCTTATTGTTTACCAGAATATATAGTGTCTGTGAAGTCAAGGAAGTAGCTGCTGTGATTCAAAAATAGCTATATGATGAATCATCCAAAATGATACAATAAAAAGCCTTTTTGTAGGATGTTTTGAATTCTTTGAACACACGTTCTGTAGGTCTCTGTAGCTGAAGAGCCCCTATTTAGTAAGAACGTTAGTGGTAAAAGTAGCATGCTAGGTATGGAAGTGCTTTTTGAGTACCAAATTCTAATAGCATAAGTAATGATGCAACAGTCTTGTCTAAAGCTTTTACAATATATCTTGTGTTTTAAGACACCTTTTGAGCATTTTCAAAGAAGATAGGAACTCTCTTCATCATAGGTTTTCCAACAAAACCAACTTGCAATAGTTTTATCTCTTGCGTTTACAATATATCTTGTGTTCTAAGACACCTTTTGAGCATTTTCAAAGAAAGTAGGAACTCCCTCCATCATAGGTTTGCCGACAGAACCAACTTCTACTATCTGGTCAATTAGTGCCAAGGCAATTAATTAAATTCACTACCAGCAGGGAACTTAGCAAGAAATCATCAACTGCAAAGATAACCCCATGCTTGCCCTGTATCAGCTGTGGCCAACAAACAATCATTCCAGATGCAGGAAAATAATCTGCGGGGTTACTGTCATAAAAATAATACGGACTTGGTTTTCACTTTTAATTATTTCTTTACAGAGAAAGATGGTATTCTTTACAGACTCGATTTTCGCTTTTAATTATTTCTTTACAGAGAAAGATGGTATTCTTTACAGAGTTCATTTTGCATATCTGATCTTACCTGAAAGATTCAAAGCTTTGGAACTAATTTCAAGAAGTTATGATACTCGGTGCTGAGAGGCAGTTGAATGATCATTTCCCTACTGTTTTTATTTTTAATATTATCTATATGCACTGGTTTGTAAAGCACATATTGGCAGAACTTATGACTTGATTAGAAGACCTAGTTAATGTATGGATGAAAAATGTGCAGTTGTACATGTTTAAGGGATGCCCTTGATGATGATATGCTAATGATACATGGGTTGCTATACTGTATGGATTAAAAATGTGTAGTTGTACATGTTCAAGGAATTCCCTTGATGATGATATGTTAATGATACATGGGTTTCTATAATATTTTGTTGTGTGTCATGTTTATGAGCAGTTTAAACTTTAAAGTCGGTTATCTGTTTTCTTCAAATTTCAAGCGACTATCATTGCAACTGATTGGTTGTCTTTGTTTGTGCCAATATGCAGGCTAGTGAATCTGAGGTTTGTTGAATTTTCTTTGTTCAACTGTGTACCATTGAAGTTCAGGATTGTGGGCATCAAACTTTAGGGCATATGCTCTCAATTACAAAACCTATTTACATAAAACTCTGGAGAAAAATTTCAACATTGACATGGTACCTGTAGTTGATTTGAGGCAATGCAAGAGTTTTGGTTAATACTGACAACTAGAGTTTTGCAAAGTATTCATATTAATGGTTGTCCTCTATCCCTGTGAGCATTATGATGGTTTGTAAAGCACATATTGGCAGAACTTATGAGTTGATTAGACGACCTAGTTAATGTTGGATTGTATCAGTTTTAAAGTATTTGTACTTGTATACATGGGAAAAAGTGCGAGACAAATATGATTGTAAGTGCTCGATGTCACAAAATAATTATTGAAGCATGAAATTTCTTAGCACAAAATCCACTTTCACCCATTGGATCACTAAGGAGTTGTAGAGAACTTGGATTCTAGTAGTTCCTTTTTCAAGAGCAATGACTAAAACGAATTTGATAGATATGAGTTCACCATGGTTATTTGAATATTGATTGGTCCTAGGGATGAATCTGAGGAAATGATTTTGGAAGAAAAAAACTAGTCACCAAACTCCTTCCTAAGGTGAAATCCCTTATGAGGCTCCAGAGAAGAATGTCAAGGGAATTTATACTTCAGGCCAATAAGACCTTCAGATTCTTTCCATACCAGCGTTGTGAAGGGGCTAGAGAGGATGAGGTGATTGTTTGTTTCTTAATTTGCTTCACATAAGCTACATCAAGCAAGGCCATTGTAGCTTCTTTCTTGTAGTAGATCCCCAGGTATGAGCATTATGTTTGTAAAGCACATATTGGCAGAACTTATGACTTGATTAGACAACATAGTTGTGTGCATGGATACATTTCAGCATGTGAGTGAGCTTGTCTTGCTCACCATGCATTGGTTGATTTGAGCTACCTGAATGAGATCTATGTGGTGGAGGATTATATGCATGCCATGAATGTTGGATTGGTTACTGTATGGATGAAAAATGTGCAATTGTACATGTTCAAGGGATGACCTTGATGATGATATGTTAATGATACATGGGTTGCTATATTATTTTGTTGTGTGTCATGTTTATGAGCCGTGTAAAGTCAGTTATCTGTTTTCTTCGAATTTCAATCGACTATCATTGCAACTGATTGGCTGTCTTTGTTTGTGCTAATATGCAAGCTAGTGAAGCTGAGGTCTGTTGCATTTGCTTTGTTCAACTATGTACCATTGAAGTTTAGGATTGTGGGCATCAAACTTTAGGGCACATGTTCTTAATTACAAAACCTATTTGCATAAAACTCTGGAGAAAAATTTCAACATTGACATGGTACTTATAGTAGATCTGAGGCAATGAAAGAGTTTTGGTTAATACTAACAACTAGAGTTTTGCAAAGTATTCATATTAATGGTTGTCCTCTATCCCTATGAGCATTATGATGGTTTGTAAAGCACATATTGGCAGAACTTATGACTTGATTAGACGACCTAGTTAATGTTTGGATGAAAAATGTGCAGTTGTACATGTTCAAGGGATGCCCTTGATGATGATATGCTAATGATACATGGGTTGCTATATTATTTTGTTGTTTGGCATGTTTAATACTCATGTTTATGAGAAGTTTAAAGTCAGTTTACATTGCTGGTCCGAAGCTTGAAAAATGTGAAGGAGAGAACTATGACACAACTATATAAGATCTTGTCATTTTTTTCATATCGTGTTCTATTCCAGTCACTCGAGAATATACTGTATGGATGAAAATGTGCAGTTGTACATGTTCAAGGGATGCCCTTGATGATGATATGTTAATGATACATGGGTTGCTATATTATTTTGTTTTTTTTCATGTTTATGAGCAGTTTAAAGTTAGTTTCATTGTTGGTCCGAAGCTTGAAAAATGTGAGGGAGAGAACTATGACACAACTATATAAGATCTTGTCATTTTTTTCATATCCTGTTCTATCCCAGTCACTCGGGAATAGTGGACATTCATTCCAAGCACATTGATATTACCTTTCAAACAAAGCATATTGTTGTAATGAGTGGGTCACTCGTCACGATTAGTTTTGAGGCTTAAAATGTAAAAGGTTAAATATAGAACTATGTGTATGATGTTTGTTATTGGTGTTTGCCCAAATACAGAGACAAATAACTCAAACCAAGGATTTGATCTCCAAGAATGCAAACTCGACCCCTTCAGAAAATGGTTACCAGCTTTGATGAATTTGTTCCTTCAGCACATAAATTTTCCCTCAAAATAGTTTTTAATTTGATGAAAAATCCATCTTCCAATCCAAAGATTTCGACCTTCCAATAAGCCACAAGAATTTATGTTACCAACTAGATCCATACCTGTGCATCATATTAGGATTTTGCAATCATTTTATATCTGTGCAATCCATATATGTTATGTCATGGAATAATTATTGGAGCATGAAATTTCTTAACACAAAATCCACTTTCACCCATTGGATCACTAAGGAGTCGTAGAGAACTTGGATTCCAGTAGTTCCTTTTTCAAGAGCAATGACTAAAATCAATTTGACAGATATGAGTTCACCATGGTTATTTGAATATTGATTGGTTCTAGGGATGAATCTGAGGAAATGATTTTGGAAGAAAAAAACTAGTCATCGAACTCCTTCCTAAGGTGAAATCCCTTATGAGGCTCCAGAGAAGAATGCCAAGGGAACTTATACTTCAGCCCAATAAGACCTTCAGATTCTTTCCGTACCAACGTTGTGAATGGGCTGGAGAGGATGAGGTGATTGTTTGTTTCTTCATTTGCTTCACATAAACTACATCAAGCAAGGCCATTGTAGCTTCTTTCTTGTAGTAGATCCCTAGGTATGAGCATTATGTTTGTAAAGCACATATTGGCAAAACTTATGACTTGATTAGACAGTGTAGTTGTGTGCATGGATACATTTCAGCGTGTGAGTGAGCTTGTCTTGCTCACCATGCCTTGGTTGATTTGAGCTACTTGAATGAGATCTATGTGGTGAAGGATTATATGCATGCCATGAATGTTGGATTGGTTACTGTATGGAGGAAAAATGTGCAGTTGTACATGTTCAAGGGATGACCTTGATGATGATATGTTAATGATACATGGGTTGCTATATTGTTTTGTTGTGTGTCATGTTTATGAGCCGTGTAAAGTTGGTTATCTGTTTTCTTCAAATTTCAAGCGACTATCATTGCAACTGATTGGCAGTCTTTGTTTGTGCTAATATGCAGGCTAGTGAATTTGAGGTTTGTTGCATTTGCTTTGTTCAACTATGTACCATTGAAGTTCAGGATTGTGGGCATCAAACTTTAGGGCACATGCTCTTAATTACAAAACCTATTTGCATAAAACTCTCTGACAAAATTTCAACATTGACATGGTACTTGTAGTTGATCCGAGGCAATGCAGGAGTTTTGGTTAGTACTAACAACTAGAGTTTTGCAAAGTATTCATATTAATGGTTGTCCTCTATCCCTATGAGCATTATGATGGTTTGTAAAGCACATATTGGCAGAACTTATGACTTGATTAGACGACCTAGTTAATGTATGGATGAAAAATGTGCAGTTGTACATGTTCAAGGGATGCCCTTGATGATGATATGCTAATGATACATGGGTTGCTATATTAGTTTGTTGTTTATCATGTTTAATACTCACGTTTATGAGCAGTTTAAAGTCAATTTACATTGCTGGTCCGAAGCTTGAAAAATGTGAAGGAGAGAACTATGACACAACTATATAAGATCTTGTCATTTTTTTCATATCCTGTTCTATCCCAGTCACTCGGGAATATATTGTATGGATGAAAATGTGCAGTTGTACATGTTCAAGGGATGCCCTTGATGATGACATGTTAATGATACATGGGTTGCTATATTATTTTGTTGTTTTTCATGTTTATGAGCAGTTTAAAGTTAGTTTACATTGCTGGTCCGAAGCTTGAAAAATGTGAAGGAGAGAACTATGACACAACTATATAAGATCTTGTCATTTTTTTCATTTCTTGTTCTATCCCAGTCACTCGGGAATAGTGGACTTTCATTCCAAGCAGTTTAAAGTTAGTTATTTTTTCATATTTTGTTGTTTGTCATGTTTATGAGCAGTTTAAAGTTAGTTTACATTGTTGGTCCGAAGCTTGAAAACTGTGAAGGAGAGAACTATGACACAACTATATAAGATCTTGTCATTTTTTTCATATCCTGTTCTATCCCAGTCACTCGGGAATAGTGGACATTCATTCCGAGCACATTGATATTACCTTTCAAACACAAACAGTTTGTTGTAATGAGTGGGTCACTCGTCACGATTAGTTTTGAGGCTCAAAATGTAAAAGGTTAAATATAGAAATATGGGTATGATGTTTGTTATTGGTGTTTGCCAAAGTACAGAGACAAATAACTCAAACCAAGTATTTGATCTCCAAGAATGCAAACTCAACCCCTTCAGAAAATGGCTACCAACTTTGATGAATTCGTTCCTTCAGCACATAAATTTTCCCTCAAAATAGTTTTTAAAGTGATGAAAAATTCATCTTCCAATCCAAAGATTTCGACCTTCCAATAAGCCACAAGAATTTCTGTTACCAACCAGAGCCATACCTGTGCATCATATTTGGATGTTGCAATCATTTTATAGCTGTGCAATCCATATCTGTTATGTCATGGAATAATTATTGAAGCATGAAATTTCTTAGCACAAAATTCACTTTCACCCATTGGATCACTAAGGAGTCGTAGAGAACTTGGATTCTAATAGTTCCTTTTTCAAGAGCAATGACTAAAACCCATTTGACAGATATGAGTTCACCATGGTTATTTGAATATTGATTGGTTTTAGTGATGAATCTGAGGAAATGATTTTGGAAGAAAAAAACTAGTCATCGAACTCCTTCCTAAGGTGAAATCCCTTATGAGGCTCTAGAGAAGAATGCCAAGGGAATTTATACTTTAGGCCAATAAGACCTTCAGATTCTTTCCATACCAGCGTTGTGAAGGGGCTGGAGAGGATGAGGTGATTGTTTGTTTCTTAATTTGCTTCACATAACCTACATCAAGCAAGGTCATTGTAGCTTCTTTCTTGTAGTAGATCCCTACGTATGAGCATTATGTTTGTAAAGCACATATTGGCAGAACTTATGACTTGATTAGACAACGTAGTTGTGTGCATGGATACATTTCAGCATGTGAGTGAGCTTGTCTTGCTCACCATGCATTGGTTGATTTGAGCGACCTGAATGAGATCTATGTGGTGAAGGATTATATGCATGCCATGAATGTTGGATTGGTTACTATATGGATGAAAAATGTGTAGTTGTACATGTTCAAGGGATGCCCTTGATGATGATATGTTAATGATACATGGGTTGCTATATTATTTTGTTGTGTGTCATGTTTATGAGCCCTGTAAAGTTGGTTATCTGTTTTCTTCAAATTTCAAGCGACTAGCATTGCAACTGATTGGCTGTCTTTGTTTGTGCTAATATGCATGCTAGTGAATATGAGGTTTGTTGCATTTTCTTTGTTCAACTATGTACCCTTGAAGTTCAGGATTGTGGGCATCAAATTTTATGGCACATGCTCTTAATTACAAAACCTATTTGCATAAAACTCTATGAGAAAAATTTCAACATTGACATGGTACTTGTAGTTGATCTGAGGCAATGCAAGAGTTTTGGTTAATACTAACAACTAGAGTTTTGTAAAGTATTCATATTAACGGTTGTCCTCTATCCCTATGAGCATTATGATGGTTTGTAAAGCACATATTGGCAGAACTTATGACTTGATTAGATGACCTAGTTAATGTATGGATGAAAAATATGCAGTTGTACATGTTCAAGGGATGCCCTTGATGATGATATGTTAATGATACATGGGTTGCTATATTATTTTGTTGTTTGCCATGTTTAATACTCATGTTTATGAGCAGTTTAAAGTCAGTTTACATTGCTGGTCCGAAGCTTGAAAAATGTGAAGGGGAGAACTATGACACAACTATATAAGATCTTGTCATTTTTTTCATATCTTGTTTTATCCCAGTCACTTGGGAATATACTGTATGGATGAAAATTTGCAGTTGTACATGTTCAAGGGATGCCCTTGATGATGATATGTTAATGATACATGGGTTGCTATATTATTTTGTTGTTTGTCATGTTTATGAGCAGTTTAAAGTTAGTTTACATTGCTGGTCCGAAGCTTATAAAATGTGAAGGAGAGAACTATGACACAACTATATAAGATCTTGTCATTTTTTCAATATCCTGTTCTATCCCAGTCACTCGAGAATAGTGGACATTCATTCCGAGCACATTGATATTACCTTTCAAACACAAACAATTTGTTGTAATGAGTGGGTCACTCGTCATGATTAGTTTTGAGGCTAAAAATATAAAAGGTTAAATATAGAACTATGTGTATGATGTTTGTTATTGGTTTTTGCCCAAGCACAGAGACAAATAACTCAAACCAAGGATTTGATCTCCAAGAATGCAAACTCGACCCCTTCAGAAAATGGCTACCAGCTTTGATGAATTCGTTCCTTCGACACATAAATTTTCCCTCAAAATAGTTTTTAAAGTGATGAAAAATTCATCTTCCAATCCAAAGATTTCGACCTTCCAATAAGCCACAAGAATTTCTGTTACGAACCAGATCCATACCTATGCATCATATTTGGATGTTGCAATCATTTTATAGCTGTGCAATCCATATCTGTTTGCCATCAAACGTTATTTGCTTGCTTTGAGGCTATACTAAATCACGATGATGGTGTACATAACAAGATCAGCCAACCTTTCTAGATCTAGGATTGTTGTCTTCTAACACTAATTAATGTACCTTCTCAAATATATTTGAAGGTCCCATGTTCACAAAATATCTAGTAGTGAAAGGTTGTGGAGACATTTACCAAAACAGACTCAGAAATTTCAATTGAATCAGGGAAGAAACAAAAAAAATATAGCATACAACATCTGCTGCCATTTCCTAGTGGCCAATCCTCCTGCAAACAAAAAAACACAAACCTATTTTAGAAACTAGATTTTCAATGAACTAAATTACCCTAATTCCAAAGCAAAGCTACCCCGAATTCCATTTGACCAAGGACACAATAGGCAAAGGTATAGTTTGATCATCATGTGATTTTCCTCCTCAGAATAAAATATTGTGATTAGTATTTTAATCCACTCCTATTATATTGAAATTAAAAATAAATTATGTTATTGATTCATGATTTATTTCTAAAAAAATTCGAATAATCAATTATTATTAAGTCGAGTCTAAAAAGATCAAAGGTCAAAGATCAAGAAGTCTGATCTTCAAAAATTATGGTTGTGTATAATAATTAGCATAGAGATAACTAAAGACAAATCATAAGATATGGGGACTACCAAGGTCCCCTTGTAGCATCCATTAACAATATAGCTTAGTGCATCAACCTAGCTCAAAACTTCAACCCTAAAGAGACCAAAAAGAAAGGATTGTTAGGGATCTTCTCAAGGAGAAAACATTTAAAAATTCCAAAGCTCAACTCTAATATAGTAAGAAATTTAAAACCAATACTCACGGAAAATAACAATTATGTTTTCCCTGAAGGAGATCATTGATCTTATAGGTGCATTTTTCAACTCCAGTCCTTCCTCAGATATTGTATCAGTTTTAAACCTTTTGTACTTTTTATATAACTCAAAATCATGGAGTTCATGCTCCATCTATTCTCCTTAATCTGTTCATGAAACTCTGAACCAGACTAGGTTAGCAGTTGTCTTACAGGCATTATTGTCATTTGCAGAAGATCCTTTCCTTGATCTCAATGGCTTTCTATTATGTCCTTGCTTGGTACCATTATCTTGGGCTTGCATTTTTCCAAGTTCTTCTTCGGATATGAGAGCATGAGGTTTCCCAAGAGATATGCACAAACAAATTCCATGTTATTTCATTATATGAGAGAATTTGGTTTAAAAAGAATGAACACAGAGAGAACATATATTGTTCGAGACAAGCAACTCATGTTTTTCCAAAGTAAAAATCACATTGAAGAGGATTGAAAATCCCAATAGAGCAGCGACTCCTAGCTAGTACCAATATGCTTGTGGAAAGATGTTACAACTCTTCAGGGGAGAAACACCCAAATTTGTGGTATTATCTACACTCAGAGAGCCCAACACGGTTGCATGACACTAGTCACTTTCATGAAAGGATTTGAAATACTCTTCATAGTTAAAAAAATTCTTCAAGGAAACTCAAGTTAGATTATTTCCATCTTTTCCACAATCTTTCATGGAAATCTTAAAGCATTAAAAGGTTAAAGCCTTACTATCATCCATCTAGGAGCAAGCATCTCATTCACTGAAATTGCATTATCTGCATACATCAAAGGGGAACACCAGTAGCTCCATATCCACCCTTTCGGGATGTTCTCTAGCACATAAATCAATTGTCAATCTTACTGTGAACTTATACTTCACTATTTAAAACTAGACGCCTAGCATATGGTTATAGTGACAAGTAAAGCGTGTCTTGTTTAACAAGATTTTCTAGATTCCATTCTTAAATATTTCTTGGAGAGATTAAATGCCCGTGAATTTGAAATAAATAAAAATGCTAACCTCTAGGGAGAAAAAATCCTCTAAGCATGATTATAAGTAGAAGAGCTATAAAGCCTCATTGTCCTGAAAATTCTTGCCATAAGACAGAACAAGGACGATGCCATTTGATGAACTTGGAAGATAATTAGAAATTGTAAATTGTCGAAAGAACCTGCCAGGGTAGAAAGATGGATGTCTTTTAAAAGGAGAAAATGCAATGAAAATATTAAGCTTCCATAACTAAAGGAGATAGTTTTGATAAATGATTGATTTGTAGATACTACTTGCTAGCTTCAGGGGAAAACCCAATGGTATAGTAAGATATCAGCACCAAAACTCCAGCCTCCACCATTGACATTGGAGTTCTGAGTAAAAAGGTAGGAATAGTGAAGGCCCAGGTAGGATAGAACAATAAATCTCGCTGCTTGAAGAATATGGGAAGCCTGACAATTGTCATGGTCAATTCTGCAAATCCATTGAACATGTTGGCAAGGAGGCTGGAAATAAGTGCTCCAAGGTATATATTTGCATCATTTTGGGACTTATGATGCATTTCAGTCTTCAAGACTACAGTGGATGTAATAAAGGCTCCAACTATAATCTGTAAAGTGAAATAATTCTAGACAACAATTTTGCTTGTCTAATCTTATTGTGTAATGGTTTATGTTGCCAATTTCAGTCCTTCCCTACAATAGTGGTATGAGAACTTAACTTTGCTCAATTATGGTGAAGTTTTAGTGTGAAAGCATCTAAGATTTTTTTGAGTTTGGTTCTCTCTTTAACTAATTTTTTGATTTTGTGAGTTGTTGTTGGCATTACAGATGTGCCTGATACCACACTGATATAGAGAAAGCACACCCTTCCAACGAAGCTATTTTCTTGCTTGTTATTCAATGAATTAGAAATCTTCAATCCTTGAGATCAGTTGCCATTTGCATATGTAAGATACATGATGACACCCAAAGTGATGATTGACATGTTCGAATCAACTATTTTTAATACAATAACAAATGAATATCGACACTTACAAAGTCAATTGAACCATTTTCAAAGAGCCTCATTTGGACTTGCAAATTTCTTGGGGTTATGAATCTTGAGCGTGAAATTGGATTTGGAGAGAACATGGGCTGCATATTCTGTTTGATTGTATTAATTCATTTCAAATTTGATTGGTTGCTAAGATTACAACTTACAAAAGCTATCAATTTTTTAAACTGTGAAGGATCATGAGATAGAAAAATATAGGAGGATCCATACCTACAAATTTATCCAATCCATAATGTTGATGGATGCCATGGGTGCTAATTTTTGCTAGATTGGATTAGATGAATGATTTACTTCTCAATAATTGAAATCATTTTTACTACCTCTACCAACATGAGATGATAGAGACTGTGCATCTATATCTAATATGTGTATTACATTTAATGGAGTTGATAAAGACTGAATTCCTTTTCGATATGAATTCCAGTGGTGATTCTGGTTATACCGGAAATGAAGGAAAATACAATGAAACGTGCTCTTCTAGACAGCTGGTATCCAAACTGGATGTACACCATGAAAACATTTTTAACTCAAACAAAAACAGATTTTTTCCAAGTGGCTCTTAGTTGTCAACACAATCTTGAACTGAACTTTGGTACAAGTTTTAAAGGCTTGCATGTGCACCATCATGACAGATCATTTATTAAAGGAGGACAAATGTTGATTGTTACATTTCTCTATCTTATTTAGATTTGCCTATTTCTATGTTGCCATGCTCCTCAATTTATGCCTTATGACGTTTCCTTTGCAACATTTTTTGATGCAAATGCTAATTTAGGTTCCATATGGACTCTTTATCACCATTATACCAAATCAATTATATTCTATATCCTATAAATAAACAAAAGGAAGTGGGTAAATTATGTGCTAATTTATTAATTTAGGTTTAAATTGTGACACCTATATAGCACAGGTGTTGCGAATTAGACGATGTTTTAAAAATAAAAATCACATCGCATTAGATAAATGTCACATCCCAACATTGTTAAAAATGTTTGAGCATTGAAAGACGATAAAG
>APFE031596575.1:39662-56914 GCA_000404065.3 Pinus taeda | reverse complement strand
CCTGTTAATGGCCTTATCTTGAAAAAAATCTTCAATTGAGGAGGTAACCCCTTCTCCTTTTGTAAATATTTAATTTTCAGAAAAATTTGTGTTCATAGTTTTTAGGATTATTAGGAAATAAAGTTGTAAGATATCTCCCATTAGCCTTTTCTCTATTGAAAAAGTTGCTCAAAAGAAATAGTTTTGATATTTACTTTTAAAATAGAAACCTTGAGCAAAAGGAAAATTTCTAGGAAATTAGGTATAATTAGATTCTGAAACCCCATTTCATTTTTGTGAAATCCTCTCGAGATTTAGAAGTATTGTAAATCATTTTAATGTTTTCAAATGGCCACAAAACAGTTACCAATATCAAAACAGAAACTAATTCAATATTAGCATCTTCAACTCTCACCCTGTCATCCATGCTCTCTTAAGGAGAAAATTGTCCATCCCATTCATCAAAGTTTATGATTACTCAAAGTGTAATTCTAAAATATATTTGATATAAAAGATAAGGGGTCTTATTACAAGCCTGCTTACCATGATCATTGGGGAATAGTTTAACTGACATTACCAATACTGCGTACCAAAACGGGGTAATGGCTTATAATCATAAGACAAGGGGTCTGATCACGAGCCAGCTTGTTCAGTTAGATTACAACCATTGAATGGCATTGTCAAAACAACTGGCCACGAAACCTGGACAATGGATTTTTATCTTGCAAAATAAAAAAAAAAGAACAAGAAATACAAAATATAAAGGCATATTTTTGGATTCATTCTTTTAATTATACTCTGAAATGGATGGGATAATGGACAATCAAATGGTTAAAAGGTATCCCTGTCGAGACTATGAACATTTGCTGGCAGACCTATGACAAAGGAGTCATTAAAAAGCTAAGTTGGAAAGGTTCTTTGTTTTATTATTATCAAACAATAAAGGCTAATTTAAAACTTTGAATGTATTTAATTTTAACAAGAGAAGGAACTAGCAAAAATAGTTCTTATTACACTCAGAATTTATGTATACCTAGTTATATTAGAATTTTCCTCTTTAATAAGATTTATATAAAGAAAGTCTAAGTATTTCAACATTTTTCAGAGATAACTGTTTCTCCCAGCGAATCGCCAATTGTTGTGCTGTACAACAACCCCCCATTTCATAAAATTTTATCTTTAACTACAATATGAAATGGGTCCCTTTTAGATTTATGAATAAAATTGGTATCGACTCATCATTCCTCAAAAGGTCCGAAAGAAACAATACACTATAAACCTTTTGAATAAACATAAATCAGTCTTATAAAATAAATAAATAATTCTTTATTATTGTGATAAAGCGATCACGATCGCATATTGCAACAACAAAGGATGCATAACAAAAGACCCATTGGTTTACCCCAATCCGACAAGTGAATAATTATCGGATATCGGGAAAGGCAAGAAAGTGTAACAAAAGGCCCTCTTACTTTTCTCCGATGCGATATCGCTATCGGTGATCGGGGAGTATATCACACAAACATTAAAGGCACCCTTTAAAAACTCCCGATGCGAATAAGCTCTATCGCCATCAGAGATCAGGGATCTTGCAATGACACAAATATTACCACTCAAGCATTTCTCCGATTCTGATTGCAATAAAGCTCAACGCGAATTTGAAGAAATATTGAAAAGGCTTGGGTATATTATGTTAGATTATTATTAAAATCCTTCCCGTTCCTGATGGCGATTCACTTGTGATTAACCGCCAAAAATCAAAGCCACGCTTGAATGAATCATTCGGCGAATAAACGATATGATGGGCATTTAAATGACTAACAGGATTAAGTGGCCAATTAATGGAGCAGTTATGCTGAAATCTCCTCAGAGATTGTATTCGCGGCAACATTATTTTAATCCTTCATTATTCATTGATTGATATAAATCTTTCATATTTGGCTCGCACCACTTATTCTCTATATTATGTTCATTTTATCTCCTGCGCAGAGCTCCTCCGAAGCAACAGATTTAAGCCAAATGTGGAAGAAATCCAAGAGATTTGCAGTAGCTCCAGCTCCCGTAGTAACATGAAAATCTATCGCTGATCTAGGACCAAGAAAGAAAGGATTGATTTCAGACACTACCTATCTTGGCCTCGACAACACTAGTTGGCAAAACATCTATAATCTAGTTGAAGCTGAAGAGCCTGAAATAGTATCAGTGTGAGCTACTGCAGATTCAACCAGAAAGTCAGAAGCTACCCTAAAGGATTTAGCCGACTCCTATCTACACCGAATAGAAGCTCGAGAGAAAATTCTTCCATATACAGATGTAGTAAGGTGGGCAGTTGAGGAAATCCCTGTTACAAATAGAACATTCTGTACAATCGACGGGAGAGTCTTCGACTCGTTTCAGCCTAATGATTTAAGGAAAATGTACCACTTACCTGAACCATAGAAGAATTACAGCAAAGCATTTCTGGAGAAGTTCAGGGATGAGAATCAAACTAAATCAATGTCTATTCGGGAATGGAGATAGAACCCCGCAAGACACAAGCATGAATCCTCGGGTAAGTACTCCGTCGATTCATTATGTTCTCCTTATTGTTATGTCGGGTTGATGATGTGTAGGATTTGGGGATTACATGATTCCTCTAAATTTTCAATTGAAGTGGTTCCTTTAATGGAAGAAGCTGTCAATAGTGAGATAATGGATTGAGGAAATATATTATCTGATAAGTTAGTCACTGCTATCCTTGAGTTTAGAAATAAAACTTGCATCACTGATAGTTCTATTCCTCCGTTTTATTATAGTGCCTATATTCTAGATACTCTTTGTTTCAACTCTGAATTTTCTATGCTTGGGTGGAGATGGATGCCACAACACCCCATGCTGATTCACATTTATCACCAGAAGCTGTGGAAAGCCCATTATAAGGACCACCTGTATCAAATTTGTAATGGTTTTATGTTGCCCATTTACTATGCCATTTTTGACAAGCCTCCTCCGAAGATTTCCTCACAAGCAAAAATTGACCTAACCGCTTTAGGAAACTGGTTCGGAGAGGATAAATTCACATACATAAGAGTTTTTGGCAGCCTTTCCAGGCCTCATGTCCCTCCCTTATATATACCCGACAAGCTATTGGCTAGAGAATTAGCTTATCAGATTACGTCCCCAGGAGCAACCAAGACTCTGAGGACTTCAAAGAAGCAGGTTTGGCCTCCTTTTCCTCTAAGGTGTGGTGTTTACACTCTACATGACTATAAGCATGCAGAGAAGGAAGCAGAAAAGATAAATATGCTAAATCTTGCCACTATTCCTAATAGGCGAATTGATGCAAGGAAAATCATCTATAATGTACTTGAACATGCAAAACTCACAAATTTTTATCATAAAGAAGACGAGTTTGATGACTTATTTTCTTTAGCAGAGTCATTATTTCAGGTCCAAACACTAGCTAAAATGAGATATAATGAGGAAGGGTTAGTAGAATTCAATAAACTCAGACAACAGAGGTTGCAAACTCTACCTCTGGATTTACTAGCTACTGCACCGACGACACAATCAAGCAAGCCTGAATAGCGACTCACTGACAAACCTCCTGCTACATCAAAAATTCTTGAGGAAGTCCAGAGAAAAGAGTAGGAGGAAGTACAGAGGAAAGAGCAAAATAAAATAGAGGAGGAAGAGCAGAAAAAGGAGCAAGATAAGGGCAGCGAAGATGTCAGTGTGGATACCCAGATTGATCTGAAATTGCTCCAAGAATGGCAACAATTTGATTCCATCATAAGCAATCTAGAAGGTTCAAAAGGTGCCGATACACCCAAAGCAATAGATAGACAGGATACAACATCAACAAAGGTTCCAAGTGAAGGAACTAGTGGCCTACCCCCTAGTACGGACTTCGAAATAATTCCAAAAGATCCCTCGGATCAAATCATTTTGTAGGTGAAGGATATACCTCCATTAGATGTCTTTTACAAACCAAAACATAGGGCCGTAGTAAAGCGACAACGCAAAAGGAGAAGGCTTGATCAACCTTCCATGTGCCCAGAACAAATAGAGACAACCAACGCAGTTTGGAAAGAGGAGTTTGATCCTTCTGATAACCTAATGAAGCTTTCCCAATATGCCACAGCCTGTTCGGCGGCCACCATGGACAATGCATCGGAAGTGATTAATCTATTAAAAGAAAAGGACCAGGCAATTATTTTGTTGCAAACATAGCTATCAAAGGCACAACAAAAAGTTGAACAATTAGAACAACAATTGTCAACACAACAACAATTAAATAATCAACTGAATAAGCAGTTAATTGAAGAAAAAAAGAGAGTAGATTCAAGCGTGATTCAAAGGAAGAAAGAATTATCAGAAGCATTGGCAAAATTGAAGACGATGAATGAACTAATGGCGAAAATAATAGATGAGAAAATTGCTCAGCTATCACTTCAAATAGAGAAGTTCAAGAGTCTTCCACAACCTGTTGATTTTAGAACAGAGGCACTACATATTAATAAGGCATTGGTGACACAGATAAGACTGTTGTGTCATAATATTTCTCAGGTTGAGCCCCTTTGTGATATAACAACATCAATAATCGATAAATCAGTTGATGCTAGATAGGATTTACAGCAGGCCGATGAGACCTTGACAAATTTTCTTACTTGGCAAGACATGAGAGAGGGATAGGCAGCAAATCTGCCCAAAATCCTAGAATCACATAAGGAAATCCTATTCTTAGAATGGTAGTCCCAGTTGATGAAGGCAGAGAGAGAAGTTTCTAGATGTAAATTATCCACAAGTAACTTGATTGAATTAATCAATAACACTATATATTTATCTAATATGATTTCATAATGTACACTAGGTAAATTGCTATCGACTAAAACATTGGAGCAAGCATGTAATCAGGAGCTCGGAAAGAATGGAAGGCTAATTGCAGGTATTCAAAGTTTAACTTGGGACACCTATTGGTTGTTCCTAGTAAAACCATACAACCAGAGAGCTGCCCTCAAGTGTCTAAAGATGCAATCGATTTTATCATTCCCGATATACATGATGCCACATACTGGGCTCAGCTCCATTCTCGTCTCAGCCACCCTCCAGAAGTGGAACTGATGCTAGAAATATGCCAACTCAGATCAAAGGGAAAACAACCAGAGTGATGAATCATGCTACTGACTACCAACAAACTCGTTGTGGAGAAAATATTCAATATCTAGTTGTACCAATTAAATAGAATTTTATTTTTGTAATTAGTTAGTTTAATTAAGTATTTATAGACCCTTTCATGGATTTAGAAAGAGTCCTCATTTTTTGTATAAGACTCAAACCTAGATGTTGTACTACTGTACTTTTGGTATATTTTTTATAAAGACTGGGCCAATTATTCCAAATTTTGACAACGAAGCTTTTATGTGGATGTGCACTATTGCCTTTATATGAAAGTATCTCTGAGTTGAAAGAGGGAATTCGAATTGCGATTGATATTGGGAATGATTTACAACAAATATGGTACTACTGTCTATGATCTGAATTCATTCTTTTTATGTGAATTTTTATTTGATTACTCTTGCTATTATTGAATATATGTATGTGTTTTCAACAACATTCTTTATATTTTTCACTATTGGATGTTTAAAGGATGTTTTTCTTTTATTCATACATGTATCAGTAATATATAAAAAATAAGAGTAACAACGTTTTATCAATTACTTTGTTCAACTATTTGAAGACAACAATTATTATATGAATGAATGTCTTTGTTTATCAAATAGAGTCATCTATATGCTTATTTGTGAACAAAGATTATCAAATGTTGCACTTAGGAATAGAAATTTCCCGGGATAGAATAGTTATTCGTATTTTCACTTTTTAGATTAAGTCATTCATCCATCACCACTTATTAGAAAACCAATCACTCATCCATCCCATTTTTATTCATCATTGCGAAACTAGTCCCATTATCTCCAGTCGGAGCCACCATACCAAACGGAAAAGGAGCTGCATTAAGGTCCAGACCAGGTGGTTTTCCCCGATGTTGTTCCAACGATTTTCGAGGCATCAACAGACCCATATTTTTCTTCTTTGGAGTTGGTTGAATAGGCTTTGTGGCTCCTTTACTCCTGGTACTTACTAGGAAAGCTTCCTGTTCATTTTCAGATCTGAATTGGGCAAGATGAAGTCCCACATACCATGACATTTTGCAACTTCTTCTTCCTCAGTTTCCTTAGATGATAAGATTGTATCTTCCTCTTCATTGTTATGAGGATCTTATTTTTCATTAGATATAGCATTAGGTGGTTTTGATTTAGGTCTTTTCAAGTTTCTAAATGGCTTTTTAGTGGAGGTCTCGACTACTTCCTTTTTAATTTCTACCATCGCATTTAACATAATCTTTAGAACCTTTTGCAGACCTTCCATATCATGTGGATTTTTAGCCACTTTCTTCTTTGAATTATCTTTAAAAGTAACATTTTTGGACTTTTTCTCTTCAAGGGTGGTTTTCTTTTCTAAGGCAATGATATGTTTTTCGACACCAATTTCTTCCTTCATATTCTCTGCTAAGGTGGGATTTGCAACTCTGTCAACAAAGGTTGCTATGTTTGAAGCTAAGGCTGATATGTACCATTCACTTAGAACCTCCTCACTAGGTTTAGATGTAGTAGGAATCTCATTTAAGAGCTTATTAAATTGAGAGTTGAAATATTTGACTCGTTCTCTTGGTTCAATTTTGAGATTTGAGAGATCATTGATTAATGTTGTTGTTGACCTATCGTCTCCGAATTTAGTCAAGAACTGCTCTTGGAAAATATTTCAACTAGTAATAGATCGTGATGGTAATGAAAAATACCAAGACCCATTTTCTCCTTAGAAGGTATATGGGGAAAGCCTAACAACCGCATCTTCTTCAGTTACTCCTTTTAAGTTTACCGATGACATAAAAGTGTTTATGTGTTCTTCTGCTAGTATGCCTATATCTGGGTTAAACTTTAGCAGCCATTTTTTGGGATGAACCAGAAATTGACTCAAGGGTGCAGGCATTGTGACTGCCCATGGATTGTTCCATGGTCTTTGAGCCATTGTTGAGCTACTAACAGAGGAAAGCGCAGATGAAGTTCCTAGTGGTTGGGAATAAGATGTTGAAGTTCTAGTACCCTGTTGAACAACAATATGGAGTGGAGGAGTGGATGGTTGACTTTGCAATGGAGTAGATGAAATGGATGATGATGATGAAAGAGTCTCACTATCAGACTTTTTTGGTGTCTTCCTTGATCTTTTTCTTTTAGGAGAAGGGAATTTTGTAGGTTCAATACCAAGCTTTTAACTTTGTAGTCTACTAAGAGGATGGGAAGGAATGTATTGCAAAGTCACACTGCCTTAAGATAACACAGATTTCTGTGATGATACAGAAAATCATTGAAATTTATGAATTAAAGACTGAAATTCAGGAGGTTCAGGAGTGGATTTATCTGAAATGTTTTGGGGTTTAGCAGTGGTTGTTTTTTTCTCAACTTCTCGTTAGAAATTGGAGATTGAGAATACAAGAGAGAAGTCGGGGGTGATGTGGAGCGAGATTTACTCTCAAAATGGGCTATGGATTTGGATTTTCTCAGCATTCATAGTTCAGGCCCTCCTTCTAGCACCAAAAATGTTGATGCCTCTAAAATCGTTGCATCAACATTGGGGAAAACCACCTGGTCGAGACCTTAAACCGACTCCTTTTCCGTTTGGTGTGGTGGCTTCAACTGGATGTAATGGGACTAGTTTCCCAGTGATATATGAGTTGATGGATAATTTGTTTGTAATGTATAATGGGAGTTTTAAGTGCTATATTTTAAAGTGAAAAAAATATATAAAGTTAACTAATCTATCCCAAGTATTCTTCTCTCAATGCGATTCTTGATTGTTTTTATTGATAAGTAAACTTGAAGATGACTTACTCATAAATAAAAATATGCATTCATATAAGAATTACTTTGTTCAATTAATTGAACAAAGTAATAATTAAAATATTACTGCACTAATCGTAATATATCACTGACACATATATATATGAGAGACGACAATTCAGAAACATTCAATAGTGACAGGTTAAAGAATTGTTGTAGATACATATACACATCAATAATAGCAAAGTTGATCAATGCTAATTCACATAGAAAAATAAAGAAAAACCATAGATAGTAGTACCGTATGCATTTGAATCTCCTCTGATGTGAATTACATTGGAATTTTTCCTTGTAATTTAGGAATACTTTCATAGGAAGCAAAAGTGCATATGTCATAAAAGCCTTCTTTATCAAAACTCAAAATTTTGGTCCAGTATTTTATAAGAAATATATATCGGAAGTACCATAGTGCAACCTTTGATTTAAGTCTTAATACAAAATTGAGGACCCTTTCAAAAACATGAAATGGTCTTTAAATACTACAAAAAATAACAAACTAAGAAAGAAAGTTGCTATGAGCTGGTATAACCAAAAACACAAAAATATGGAATTTATCTTCAAATAGCAGTGCTACAGTCGGTAGAGAGGATTCACTGTATCAGCTTATCTTCTTGTGATCACATTTGACAAATGGAAAGCATTGGCTGGACCTCTGGTGGTTGACTCATACGAGAGTATAACTGAGTTGTAAATGTGGCATCAACAAGTTCGGGGATCATGTGGTTGATCACATCAGTGAGACACTTCATCGCCATTTGCTGACTATGTGGTTTTACAAGGAAAAACAAAAATGTCTCCCATGTTAAGTTGTGAATGCCTCCTATCAGTTTTTATCTTTGCATTAGCTCCTATTTCCACTATTGTTCTAATTATTTTACCTTTGAGACTTATCCTAGAGAGCATTCTATTATTAGATTACATAAACACAAACTATTGTTAATTAATTCAATCAGATTATTTGTTGTTGATCTACATTTGTATGTAGCTCTCTCAGCTTTCATTAACTAAGACTCCCATTCAGAAAATAGAATTTCTTTATGTGATTACTGTATCTTTGGCAGATTGACAACTTTTCCTTCATTTGAATCTTCCCAAGATAGGAAATTAATCAAGCTTTCATCTACCTTCAGTAACTCAAGCCTCACATCTACCGATTTTTCGATCATAGCTACTGAGGTATCACATAAAGGAACAACCAATGATATATTATGACACAGAAGCTCCAATTGTTGGGATAAAGCCATGGTCATCTCCAAGGCTTCAATTCTGAATTCATCCACCTAGGGATATCCTTTAAATCACACTATTTGATATTTCATTTGGGCGATCTGCTCTTCTTTTGATTTCTTCACCTGCTCGTTTAATAGTTGTAGTTTACTCAGTTCTTGAGACAACTCTTTCTGCTCAAGGATGGTGTGTTCATCAATTCTCTGCTTTTCATTAATTAATTTCTCATTCAATTATTCATTAAGTTGTCTTTGTGTTGCCAATTGATACTCAAGATGTTCTATTATTTGTTGTTGTTCCACCAATTGTGCCTCTAGTTGAATGATCTACTGGTCTTTTTCCTTCAATAAATGATTAACCTTTGAAACCTTATCTACTGTTACCGCTATATGTGCTCTAGCATACTAAGAAAGTTTGCTTAAATATTTGGAGGGATTTTCAGGGATGATCTCTATGTCTTTATGAAGCTTGGGTGGGCCACTTGTTCCTACAATTGGAACCATATTGACCACTGATTTATGTGTTGTAGAGACCTCTAGTGTAGTGAACCCTTGGGTGTTCTCTAGATTACTGATGATAGAATCAAATTGTTCCCATTCCTTGATTAACTTAGGGTTAACATTAATGTGTGTATAAAGGGGTTCATTAACTGTTACCTTCTTCTGCTCCTATTTTTGTGTCTTCTTCTTCTCAGGAACCTTTTCAATTTTGAGAGCATTCATAGTAATTTTCTCCTCAATGTAACCTTGAGGTTGTACCATAGATGTCATTTTTAATAAATCTAGGGGTAGGGTTTCCAATCTCTAGGCCCTGAGCCTATTGAATTTCTCTAATCCTTTTGTTCGCAATTTAGTCTTAGCCATTTCTTTAACCTGGAAAAATATTTATATTGAAGAAAAAAAGTCGTCAAAGATATCCTCTTCATGATAAATTATGGCGATTTCAGCCTCAGAGGTAACATTATAGGCAACCTTTTAAGGATCATATTGCCTTTTCAGAATTGTTGTAAGTTTCAACAACTAGATTTTCTTGACCTCTTTGTCTGCATGTATAAAATCACGCAAGGTAAAGATGCCACACTGAAGGGGAAATGTGGGCCATATGTGTTTCTTGGTATCCCTAAGGGTCTTTGACATCCCTACAACCGTTATCTGATATACTAATTTCTGGGCCAGTAGATATCGGGGATGTATAGAGGAAGAACATGAGGATCAATAAGACTACCAAAAAGCCTTATATAGGTGAATTTCTCTTCTCCAAACCAACTGCCAACTATTGGTAAGTTGACCGTTGCCTCCTCGGATAACCTAGGAGTAGGCTTATTAAACATGGCATAATGTGCAAGAAGAAAAAAACCATGATAGATTCTATACAAGTGGTTCTTATAATGGGCTTTCCATAGTTCCTTGCGATAGATGTGAACAAGATTAGGATCCTGGGGAGTCCATCTCCATCCGAGAATGGAGTATTCGAAATTAAAACAGATGGTGTCCATAGTATAGGGACTAAAGTAAAAAGGAGGTATCAGTGAGGAAGTTATACCTCTTTATTCTATATTCAAGTATCTGAGTGGCCAATTTGTTAGAAAGAATGTTTTCCCAATCAATGATATAGCCATGAACTACAGCTTCATTAAAGGAACCATATCTATAGAGAACTTAGTAGAATTATGGACTCTGAAGAGTCTGCACATTAATGTGTCAACATAACAATAAAGAGAGGCTAATGAATCTACACAGTACATACCCAATGTCTCGTGTTTTTGTTTGGTCGATAAGTGTCTCCATTGCCTAATAGGGTCTGATTCAATGTGATTTTCCTTGGAAAAAGCTTTTAAGAATGCTTTATTATACTACTTCTCTAGCTTGGGTAAATGGTACATTTGTCTGAGATCCACTGCTCTAAATGACCCAAACACTTTTCCTTCCAACGTAGTAAATGTTTTGTCTATGTTTGCAATGCTCTCAAAAATCCATTTGACCACATCATTATATGGAAAAACCTTGGCACACACAACTATTCTGTGTAGGTATGAGTAATCCAATTCTTTCAATGTATTCTCTTATTTTCTTATAGAATCTGTTGTAGCTTCTTCTTCGAGTTATTTAGGCTCTTCGACTTCTAGTAAATTATAGATACTATCCTAACTTGCTTTTCCTAAACCGAGGCAAGTCATATCTGATATCAATCCTTTCTTATTTAGCTCTATTTCTTTAACTACGACAGGGGCCTTGGCTTTATTCAGTTTCTTTCCCATCTTTTCCAGATTCATAAGCTCAGAGTAGCTCTGCACAGACAATGGAAAACATAATAGAGAAGTATTTTTGCTGAAAGCTAATATGAAATGAAAATAGTTAAGGTAATTCGCATATGATGAACCAAACGTAATTAAGTATCACCACGGGTGAAATCCTCGAAGGATTCACCCTTAACTGCGAAATTAATGAACATCATAACTACCAATCATAGAAAATAAAAGTAATAATTATCCATCACATCAGACATACGCTTGATGATCCTTTCAAATGTGTCTTGGGATTTTTCTGATCACGATCATTGATAAATCGCGATTCTCAATCAAGAGATTCAATGGGTCAGGCTTAACGTTTTGGTCTGGTAACTCTGATCACGATAAAAGAATATAATAAGGTAGAGGGGAAATCAACACATTGTTTTATTTATAACCTTTTCATCTATTACCGCTTTATGTTTTCCGCCTACCAATAAAACCTTTTGGTGGTTCTTGAAACATGTGCCTTACTTTACGATATCGCAATCGAGAAGTTCGAAGGGATTCCTCTATGTGTCCTTTGATACCTCCTATTGTCGATTGTGATTATGTTATCGGATCAAAGGTTTAGAAAGGAACATTTAGGATGCACTGTGGCTTAACTTAGTGATATGTGATCTCCAATCGCATTATCGCATTGGAGATTTACTTATGATGCTTTTCTAAAAGGATATTTCATATTTTATCAAAAGGGTTTTGGGTAATAAATCTATTGCATTAGGCCTTTTGATAAGGGTTTCTATGTGTGATATGATTAATGCCATGCAACCAATTTTATTGAATCACTAATTTTACTAAGTTTATTAAAAAGTGACCCATTTCTAATTAAACGTTTTGTAATTTTTTTTTAAAGAAATGGGGGGTTGTTGTACAACACAATAGGTCCAAAACCAAAATTTTCTGGGGCACTACCTCAGACTCCATAGAGTGGGGTTACCTGCACCCCTCAAACCCCTTGTGACCCCCCCGCTATGTAATCAGTGCAACGAAGGGGGGGCTTCGGCCCCTCTCTAACCCCCCAGTTAACTACATGGGCTAGTCGTGGAAAGAATATAACACAACCCAACATTCTCCCACTTGTTGTTTTCTTTGCACAGGGGGAGACAAGAGAGCTTATTCATTTATCTGGCCATGTAACACCCATTGTTTCTCTACACCAAGAGAACTTCTCAGAGCTCATAAGTTTTGTTAATGCATCTGTAGTATTCTTCAAAGTGTCGATCTTTACCAACAACACCTTTTTTTCTTCTATCATATCCCTCACAAAGTGATACTGAACATCAATATTCCTTGTCTTTGAATGATATGCAGGGTTCTTTGCTAAGAAAATTTCACTTTGACTGTCACAGTCTATCCTTATAGCTCCCTGTACTAACCCCATACTTGAACACAATCTATGCAACCAAATTTCTTCTTTTCTTGCATGAGAGGCTTCCATGTATTCTCGCTCTATAGTTGATAGTGCCACTATAGATTTTTTCTTACTCATCCAACTAACTGCACCTCCAAATAGGTTAAACACATACCCACTTGTAGATCTTCTCTGGTACAGATCTTCAGCCCAATGTGCATCAACAAAGCCATGAATATCCAACACTTTGTCCAATCCTGGTCTTCCTTGGTAGCACAAACCATAATCACTAGTGCCACGCAAATACCTGAAGACCCGCTTCACCGCTGTCCAATGCTCCTTTCCTAGTTTTGACATAAACCTACACAATACTCCCATTGCATGTGTAATGTTTGGTCTAGTACATACCATTGCATACATCAGGCTACCGACTGCACTTGCATATGGAACATGGGACATGCCCTCTTCCTCTTCTTGTGTCTTGGGATAGTGTTCAACAGATAACCTCACACCTACAAGAATAGGGACCTTCACCAGTTTACTATCCTGAGTATTAAACATTTACAATATTGTCTCGACATACTTCCTCTAGTTTAACCAGAGCTTCCTCTTTGTCTGATCTCTTTTAATTTCCATGCCCAAAATATAGTTTGCAGCACCAAGATATTTCATGTCGAATTTGGAGGACAAATGGGTCTTCAAATCTACAATAATTTCTTTGTCATTTCCAACCAGAAACATATAATCCACATATAAGACCAGATAAATAACATGGTCATTACTTAATTTAAAATACACACAATGATCTGCTTTGCTTCTGGTGAAGCCAAGTCCCCATATAAATGGATCAAATTTTTGATACCACATCCTTGGTGACTATTTTAACCCAGACAGAGACTTCTTTAACTTGCATACTAGTTCTTTCTTACCCTTCAATGCAAAGCCTTCAGCTTGCTTTATGTAGATCTCCCACTGAACAGGGTCTACCATAGGCCCAACTGAAACCCCTTAGCAACAAAGGCATCCCCTTAAAGCCAAAACAGCTCTGATACAAAATGTAGGTTTTAACCCCATACATAAACTACCTGCATACAAATTTTAAAACACATAAAATAAACAATGCGGGAGAATAACACATAAAACACATATACACAAAGATTTTCCCCTAGATCCCAAAACTGGGACTACCAACTTGATTTTTCATTATGTTCCTTTCAATGCTACAATACATATTTATACACACTGAAGCATCCAATACCATGGACTGAAAACCACTGCATCCAAAAGCATGGACTGAAAACCATCGTGTCCAAAACTATGTGTGAAAAACATGCACAAAACCATAGGTGGGTCCACCCAACCTATCCCTGGACCCCATAGAGTGTGGTCAAACCCCATGTGACCTCCCTGCTATGCAATCGGTGCAACGAAGGGGGGCCTCCACCCCCCTTCTAACCCCCAGTTAACAATGTGGGCTAGTCGTGGAAAGAATATAACACAACCCAACAATGTTTGGTGGGAGGATGGCTTCTTTCCCATAAACCAGGAAATATGGAGAAGTGTTTAGAGAGGGTTTGGCTGCTTTCCTTTCTCATCTTGTATTGGTGTTGGTTTCTAAGTTGTTTAGTTGATTGGTCACCCACATGATCTTGAATTCTTGATCTTTTCCTCGACCTCATATCATATTTTTTGTGTAATTCTTCTTGCATAAAATCTGTAAATCTTTCGCAATATTCTTTAATCTCTTCATCATTGAGGGAAATTTGATGTTCCCAACTTTAATCCTCATTAGTGACTATTTCTTCTTCCTCTTTAGACAAAGAAGAGTATTGGTTTTCCTGCAATCTAAAAGTTTCCTCCACTACTTCTTCTAGTTCATCTTAAATGTATAAGGGTAGTTGTGCTAGATCCTCGTCCTTATCCATCTTCATAATTTTTAGTGGATGTCTCCTAAAATGAGGATTGAAGTTTCTATTCGGTGTTTTTTGAATTTTTCTCTGAGGATTCTTTCTTTCCAATGCTATTTTTACCAATTTATTAGACATATTTCTCAAAAGTTTATTCATTTCAACTAACTTCTGCTCATGGGAATCCTTTGGCTGAATAGTAGGTTCGACTTCCTCCTTTCCTTTCTTCTTATCATCACCTTGGTATTTTTTTTTAATCTTCCTTGCAATAGATAAATTTGCTTTAATCTCCAATGCATCAGTCTCAATTTGGTTGAGAGTAGGGTACTGCCTTTCCCTCAAAGTAAAAACACAATCAGATTCAAATGTTCGTGCAAACACCACTTTTGCACCAACAGGTGGTGGTTTTATCTCTTCAGGAAGACTATTATATAGATTATTAAATATCTTGATAAATTCATCTACCAATTCATCTCGCTTTCTCTTAATTGCATTAAATTGAGTTAGGAAATAACCATGATCTTTCTTTTCACCCCACCTCTATATAAATGTATTTTCCAATTCTTCCCAATTGTTAATTGAATTAGTAGGGATGGTTTAAAACCATTTCCTTGCTTCTCCATCTAATAGGTGTACAAAAAGACTCATTATGACATCCAAGTATTCAACATTCAAATTTTCTACAAAAGTGCAGAAGGGTTCCACATTTTTTTGTTGTTACTTCATCTTCCCTCGTAAATCTTGGTAATAACTTTAAATAATATTTAGGCATGGAATTCATAGGCTGAGGAATATTCAAAGGATCATATTTGTTTAAAAGAAACCCCAAAAATGCCATATTTTGATTTTGAAAGGGAATAGAAGAGCTTCCTTTGTGAAATACAAAAGAGTCAGGTGGAATGACATATACAAAAATTGGATGAGAAATAACAGAGATAGTCTCATATGAAACTCATAAATAAACTTTTTTAATTTCTTCAAGTTCTAGGAAGGAGAAAGAGACACAATCAAATGACTTTTCTCCAAGAGTGGGTTCTTGAAAGATTCTCTTAGGAGGGAACAAAATTTCTTGAGAAAAATCTAAGTTTCTGACAACTTCTTATGAATGACGAATTTTGGGATATTGTGAGGCAGAATTGGTTCGAGGAGCTCATAGGGTAGGACTTGGAGTTACTAGAGATTTTTCACTCCAAACGTTTAGAGAAACTAATTTTATAGGATTAGAAAGGAGAGGATCCTTTTTCTGTGAGGTATTAGATCTTGTGTGAGGCCTTCTCGGAGTGAGGACTACTTTTCTTGGTGAGAAAACTCAACCTAGACACTTTCTTTGCCCACCAAACAAAGAATTAATATATTAAAGAAAACTGAGGGAAACATGACTTTGTTCTCCATTCCATGACAACATCACCAAAACAATGTTGTCCCTTATGAGACAACCCTTGGCTTATTAGAGGTCAGTGCCCAAGGCATTTACTCAAACTGATTAAAAACTTGATATGTTGTCCCATTATGAAACTTGAAAAGTATTCTTTTCACATGTAATGATTATGAAATCTTCTTGGAATGAAACACCTTGGAAAGTGGCCTCTGTGATAATGAATGTGATTTAAGTTGTAGTAATGGAGCGAAAGGTATGTTTGAAAGGTTTAAAGAAAATACTACTTATAGAAGAATCTCTTGCTTTAAACTTTAGAATAATTATGGTAAACATATGAATGAAAATACAAAAAAGAGGAGCACATATTAGGGTTATTTAACTTTAACTTATGGGTGTTGTGAGTTGAGTGAAACTGTATTATTGAAGACCAACTCCTTCATTACTCTTTCCCATAGCAGAAAAAAATTAAATGATTATACAAACATAAGAGAAAACATGTGACATTCAAAATCTGTGTGGAATCACTTTGAAAAAACTTTATTAAAATCTCCCAAAAGATGAGAAATATTACACAGAAGAGTCTTCTTCCTTTTGAAGTCAAAAACTTGGAACCTTTCTTGGTTCCCCAAAATTTCCTTTTGTATGATGATTACAGTGATGATGGTTACGAAACTATCAACTGTCAAAACTATTAACTACTTGAATTGCTTTAATCTATTGGGTTCCTCAAAGGAATTTATCTATGGTAAATTAAAAACAAAACTATATCATTATTACAAATACATTTTTAGAAAATTCCGATGAAAGAATAGATGGCTTTTCTTCATTGAGTGATTTGTGATTTAGGTGTAGTGGAACGTCTAGCTTATGTTGTTGTTTCTGTAGGAGACATCCACGCTCTACGTTGCTTCCATACTATCACATTTGATCTCTGAATTTTTACAAATATTGTCTGAGCCATTATGAAACTAGTAATTCAACTTTAAGTTGGCTTCTGAGTAAAAAGAGTTCTAATTAACCATAACAGCTGAAAATCCTTATGAAGATAATTATCAATTGTTTCCCATTTCGGAACTGTTGATTTTCATGAGAGGTGCCAATTTTTATTTTGGCTTCTATGAGCAAAGTTTCATAAGTCTCCAGGGGAAGTGGATTTTCATGTTGATCCCAACATGAAGGAAAT